>BSBK01010753.1:0-62500 GCA_027943335.1 Chamaecyparis obtusa | reverse complement strand
GAAGATATCAAGGTATACATATATTGCAAGAAAGAACCGATAGGTTTGGATAGAATAAGAGTGCACATTGAAACAATGATGAAACATGATAAAACCTTCATGGATGAGTATGCATAGTGGGAAAATCATCCTATAGTGGAATATGCTATGACATATGAGTTGTATGAGTTAGAATGGATCAAGATCCTACTCAGCAGGATCCATGATGACCTATTTTGGATAGGTGAAGTACCAGTTAGGATAACAGGAGATCTAATTCATGAGATGATAGGACTCTCAAGGACTAGCACCATTCTTCTAGTGGGAAAGGATGTTAGAAAACTTGTTGAAGAAACTTGAAAATCAAGAAGTGATAGACACAGAATGACAATAGAGCCTATAGAGGAGAAAGACATCAAATTGATGTCCATGATACTAGGATACAAGTTCCAGCACACTAGAAGAGTAAACAGTGTGTTAGCGGCCACCATTCTAGCAGCAATAAGGTTGGTAAGAGAGAATCAAGAGTTTAATTTGTGTGAAATCTTGCACGCATAGCTAATAGACAACATAAGAGCCATCAAGCATGACAAGACTAAGATATTCAGGTTTGGGTCCTTAATAATCTATATGTACTTCTATATTCTTGGAAAGGTGTCTAATTTGTATCTAGACAAATCTATTCCCACTATGCCACAAATATCCTTGAAAGAAACCATAGAAAGTATCCTTAAAGATTACATGGAATTGGAGTTGAAAACATTCAGACTAAGAATGCAGATGAGGTATAGGATACCTGAAAAGATAGTTGAAAAATACAAGGATAGTATTTATTTCATGGTAGAGACTGATACAACATGCATGGAGGTTCTTGAACCAAGAACAAAGTGGATTCATCCACTAGGATATGAAGTTGAAGAGCCTATTCTAGAGGCTTATGCTCAAGTTCTTTTGTCAGCATCTAAGCACCCCAATGAACCTAGATGGGGGACTTATGAAGAGAAAACAAGAGAAGTAGATGTTGTATTAAACAACACAACAACAAAAAGAAAAGTTGCCAAGGTTACTTTAGAGATTTTGAAAATTCATGGAGTATCTCAAACAGACCTAGACAAAGCAAGGCAAGAGAAGATTGCTTTGGAAATAGAGAGTGTAGTTGCAACAAAGACATAATCTGATGATCCAAAGATGAAGAAGGTGAAAATTGAGAAATTTGATGATCTGAAGGGTAAAACAAATGATACCTCTTCTATGCCCAAGGAAACTATTGACCTTACTACTCCTCCTAAGTATAAGGCAATGCCTAAGAGGAAGAAAGAGATTAGCACCAGTCATCCATCCTCACAACCAACAAGAAGTAAGAAGAACACTCAAACACCTCCAGATGTAAGTTTCAAACCTAGTCTCAGTATGTTGAGTTTGAGGATTGTTGATGAAGGCAGGATAGATCAAGTTAGAAATTTCTATGAAAAATATAGTAAAATAGATAAATTAGAGATTCATGGAATGATTGTCAAACATATGCTGAAATTTAAAAAGACAGTCCTAGAACTAAAAACAGTGATTCCAGACAATGTATGAAACATTTTTGAATTTTTGAAGAGATAGGCAAATGAGGAAGACCTGAGAATAAGAGAGAAAGTTATGCATGAAAGTCTCCTTGTATGTTCTCTTGAAGAGAAATCCCTATTGTTAGATTTGGTAAAACCACACCTCAAGACTAAGACAAGAACACTGCATATCATGGATAAAAATTATGAGTTAGTATCGAAAGAGATAGAGAAAGCCTTTGAAAAGGTATTCTTGAATAGACACATGTATCCATCTACTAAGAACACAACTCAAGTGCCTCCTAAGAAATCCAAGGAGTAAAAAATGACAAAGGTATTGATGACAGGTTCTCAGGATTCAACGCCTACAGTGGAAACACATACAAAGGTAGAAAAGTCTGTGCCCATGTCAGAATCACTAAAAGATAACACTGTCATCATTGATAATGTAGAAATAGCCATGGTGGCCATAGATGGAGACCTGGATAAGTTTGAGGAAGCTTTTGTAAGCACACAAGAATCTAAAATTCTTTGTGGTAACAAGTCACCCAAACCACAAGAAGAAGTACACATTGAAGATATAATAGATGAAAAAGGAGAAGAGAAGGAAACAGAAAAAGAAGAGAAAGAAAAAGAGGAAGAAAAGATGGAAGAGGAGAAAGGAAAATAAGAGGAATAAAGAAATGAAACAATAGATAAATCATCTATTGAAATGCTAAGAAAAGTAAAGCAAGAAGTGATGGATAGCACTCCTATCACTCCCTTAGCATCATTTTTGTCAAGTTTGACACCTGACACAACTAGTTTGGATTCATGGGGAGAAGAAGACCTGATCAAAATTAGTGTCATGGCTATGGAGAAGGCCAAGGAGAAATAGGTAATGAGGAATCCCCTCTTTGTAGAATCAGTAAATATCCTAAACAACTTGTTACTAGCAGATAAGAAAGTGTCCAAGGTACACTCTGTTGATGATGTAAGAATAATTATTTCATAGTTCAAGAGAAATTTCTCTATCTTGGAGGAATCAACATCATTAATTGTAGAGAAGAAGTATATGGAGAAAAGACTAAATGAGTTGGTCAATAAATTCTCAATAGATCTTAGTTCACCCAAAGTTGGACAAGCAAATTTGAAAGATTTTGCAGCAAAAGGAAGAAAAATTATTGTTGACTGTATGAATCAATATAAGTTAATAGCGGATCTCTACAAGAAGATTCAAGAAGCAGAGGCCATGATTGAAAATGTGAAGAAGATGGTAGAAGATCCCTCTACTAATATAAAAATTTGTAACAATATATATCAGGGACAGATTGACAAAATTGAGAAGGCAAAAAAGGAGATGTCCAAGATAAGGGCTAGGCAGACTCGGCTTAGAAATGCTCTTGTGCCCTCCCTAGATATGTTGAATTAGAATATCAAGGATATTGATTCCACCATGGTGACATATGATCAAGGTCCTAGTTCAAACTTGGAGAAGATGGAGAAGCTATAGTATGCATTATGCGCCCATCTCTAGATTGTTAATGCATTGATTGCATTCTAGAAGCAAGAGATCCAAAATTTACAAATTGCATACTTGGATGTACTTTCAATGTAAGTACTTGTATAGATTCAGTTTTGTAACACCTTTGTCATTTATGTCAAAGGGGGAGTATGTATAGAATATGGAGCTATAGCTATTTAAAGAAAATGTATAGTAAGAAGATATAAGGGAGATATAAGATAAAGTATGATTAAGTGTTTTTTGTATTAAGGGATAGTTAGTAACTTTTCCATATTCTTTTTTTGCCATCAATCAAAAAGGGGGAGATTATTGGAAAGTTGACTATACTGGTGTATATGACTTAATATAGTGTTTTCATTATGGAAACAAAGTCATATGATGTTTTGGAGTCAGTGCTTATGATAAGAAGATCAGAAATTGGCTAAGTGTTGAAGACTGGACATTATACAGAGTACCTAAAGGTTAGAGTGTCAGCTCACATGCATATGATAGAATTATGGTATGTGCCCATGCTACATCTAAGAGTGCATGATCAGAAGATTTAGTATGAGGAAGATACAAAGAGTTCAAGTTGCACAAATAGTGAATACCAAAGAAGAATAGTGCAAGCAGCCGACTATTGGTATTTTGGTTAGTGGTTATATTATTATGATGTAAAGGCTATGCACCTATTGTAATTAGGTTGTAGACATATAATTATGTTTTTTTGTAAACACTCTTGAGCCAATTCAATTGGAAGCATTATATGTAATTGGTTAAAGGGCCGACCTAGTTAATTGTTTTGTATGCACATATAAATATTAGATACACCTTTGTAATTAAGAGCGTCAGTGAATATAGAGTTGAGATAAACAAAGTAGAAGTGTGAAAAGATTTGATAAGATGTATTAAATATTTTCAAGAGGTCAAAGCATCAATGCATCAAAGGAACTAATCAGACAAGCAGTGTCACAGTGCCAATTCATCCAACAGTTATAGTGTGTATCTGAGATTAGAAGGTTGTAGCCTTCATCATTTGAGCAGTGAGATCTAGGATAGTGTGTCCACACCCCTATCAGGGTTATTGTAAAAGACTCCTAATAGGGTCCGACCCTTGACTAGGTCTACTATACTAAATACATTGTAAAGAAACTCCTAACAGGGTTAAGGATCTTCTAACAAGGATCATAAAATACTAGTACAGATTATTAGTGGGTGTCAGTTCCCACCAGGGTTTTTACCTATTTGGGTTTCCTCGTAACTAGATTGGTGTTATGTGTTGAGTTTATGTTTCTTATTTATGTTGGTGTTCATTTCAGTACTTAAGCATTAAAGTTAAGATTAAGAAGCATAGGAAAAGATTAAAGTTAGTGAACATTGATTCACCCCCCCCCCCCCCTCTTAGTGTTCCCATTCCTAAGAACTTCATATGCACTTGTCTATTTTTTTTTTATGATGTAATATCATGTGATGAAAATGTATGAAATGCTTCTTTTATTGTAAAATGTATGGATTATGCAATGAATGTTTCCTTTCAAATGTATGAATATGCAATTCAATGATAGATAGTAGATGAATAAATACAAATGTATGTTTCTTTGGATGCACATGTATGTATGCAATTGATGAATGAAATGATAATTTAATGTAAATGTAATGATACACATGATATTTTTTTGTATGTACATGAAGAAGAAAAGTGCTCAGTCATTGTCAAAACAAATGTGTAACCCAGGATGGTGACTACTTGTTGATTTAGTTTAGGGGACCTTCACATGAAGCTCGGTCCTTGATTTGAGTTTAGTGAAAATTTGGAGAATTCAAGCATTGATTGGTACGTAAATCATGAGAAATGTAACCATGCAAAGTGAAAAAATGCAGAATGGAATGCAAGACCTAAGACTTAGTCACTGATCATATGTTGATCTTTTATCATCACTAAATATTTTATTTAGGTAACATCGGATAAATCAATACAATTTTCACTAGTTAGGTAACCATGAACATATGAATATTGATTTTTGTTTTCTTATGTTGGATTTATATATAAGCATCAAGGCACAAAATCCAAGATGACCTGAATATCATGTTCATTTTGATATAGCAATTTGTATAAGCATGAAAACATAATAATTGTGATGACTTGAATATGCCTTATGGACAAACACACCAAGCAGTTGTATAGTTCATTCTATTTCCATTTTGAATTACCCACAGTGACCCTTTATCGTTCACATCCTTGGGTAGTAGCTTGTTTCCGAATAGGATTAAGAAATCATTCAAAAAGACAAAAGTTAGATCAAACTTCCTTGAAGCATCCAGGTATCAATGGTTGAGGTACACATGGCCATCCAATTGTGATGGAGGCACTTATAGTGGACACCAATTCAATCTAGAATTTCCAAGGTTACTAGATTTTCACTTACAAGTAGAAGACAAATAAAAAATCATGCCCCCAGTCATCACTCTCTAAATCCCATAAAGGACATGATCAAGGAGCTCAACAAGATAGAATATGTAGAAATCTCAATGTGAATCAGTTAGCATACAAGAAGATTTAAGCATGTCATAGAGATTGTTTTCAGTTTTTTGTTGTTGTTTGTTTGTGGTGTTGTTTGTGCAAAATCATTTCCTGGTGAGGAGATAGACTGAATGACTCCAACATAGCTTTGGAAGAACCTTGACTGGATATGACTTGTCTAAAGATACTGAGGACCATAGGATATGACACTGATTTCCCCCAAGTTGAATCTTTTGATAGGATATAGACACTTTTGCTAGATTGTGCTCAGACTGACTTTATTGAAAACAAGATGTGAAAGCAAACCAGGAGATATGTAAAAACTAAAGTAGGACTAAAAGCTAGGAAATACCAAGATTGTGCTGATAGATGGAATGTTTTGATACAAGTGGCACCCATTTGCCAGTTTTTCACCATCTTGGCAGAGATTCAATTTTTGCTACCAAGGTGCTTGTTCACTAGGTTTTCACCAAGACACTTTACTTTTTCTTCTTTTTTTTTGTATTTTTCTTTTTTTGTATTTTTTTGTACTTTTGTATTTTTCTAATTTTTATGCTTTTTTAGGACATTTTACCATAGAATGAATGCCTTAGGCATAGAATTTCTTCAAATGGAGAATGTTGATTGGTTCTTAGAGCTATTCTCCTTCAGTCATTGAGAGTTGTTAGGCTCCAGAGCCAAAAGTAGAAGTGATAACAAAGGGACCCAGCCAATTGGGTTCAAAATTCTCCTTGCGTTCTCTATGGGATTGATTTTTAGTATTCTCACTTAAGACTAGATCTCCAACCTAAAATTATCTATGTCTGACTTTCTTGGTGTAGCCTCTAGCAATTCTTTTCTAATATACTCTAAGATGATCATACACATCTTGTCTGTGCTCATCTAGTAGTTCAAGTTCTTGTAACCTAGACACTCTGTAATCATCATTGATTATGAGACCATGCATTCTAATTCATAGTGATGATATTTCAACCTTAATAGGTAGTACCACTTCAGCCCATATACTAAAGCAAAGGGAGTAGCCCCTTTGGGCATTCAGATACTTTTTCGGTAGGCCTAGAGAGCTGGATTTATCATCAAGTGCCAGTCTCTTCCTATCTTATTGACTGTGTGATGCATGATTTTCAGTAAGTTATCATTGGACACTTCAACTTGTCTCTTCCCTTGAGGATAGTAAATAGATGACAAATGTTGAGTGATATTGAATTTAGAGCATAAGGAATCTAGATCCTTGTTCTTAAATTGGGCTCCATTGTCTATGATGATGGAGTTTTGGATACCATACCAACAAATGATGTAGTTTAGGATCAACATTGAGATTTGTTTGTCAGTCGCTTGTGTCAAAGGCACTGCTTCTACCTATTTTTTGAAGTAATATGTTGCTATGATAATATGGGTATGACTATTTGATGAATGAGGATAGATAGCTCCTATGAGCTCAAATGCCCATTATTGAAAAGGTCATTGTGTTGTAAAGGGAATCAAATATTTCCCTGGTGCATGTATCAAGTTACCATGGACCTAGCACTTCTGATGATTCTTGGCATATTTGATGACCTCTTTTTCCATGTCTAGCCAAATAGTACCCAGCCCTAATGAGTTTTTGAGCTAGTGTTAAACCATTGGAATGTGACCCAGAAATACCTGCGTGTACTTCCTCTAATGTGGGTTGAGACTCTTCACATTCTAAACACCTAAGAAGTGTACCATCTAGACTCTGTTTGTATATATCATTACCAATGATTACATACCATGAGGCATTTCAAATAAGGTAACATTTCTCATGTCAGTTAAAGGAATCAGGAATAATTTGGTCTCAAAGGTAGGAATATAGGTGTTGGTATCGAGAGGAATCATGACCTACAATGGTGTAGATCATTTGAGTTTCTAGACAATCATAGGCAGGGAATGACAGTGCTTCCACAGGAACTTGTAATGTGGCTCATGTTTGGGCTATTGTAGTAAAGTTGATAGCATTTCCATAGTGTCAGTAGCCTTGTTCTCCATTCTAAGAATTTGTTCAAACATGATAGACATGAAGTATTTCTTTAATTCATCTACCATGCATTTGTATAAAACAAGTTTTTCATCCTTTGTTTGATACACATCATTGACTTGGTGTATGAACAATTGCGAGTCTCCATGAATGTGTAGCTCTGTTACTCTGCATTCTAGTGCTATCTTCATACCATTTAGTAAAGCTTCATACTTAGCTATGTTTTTGGTATAAGGAAATTTGATTCTGAATGCTTTTGGAATTAAATAACCTTGAGGTGTGACGAATAATATACCAGCTCCATATCCATTCTATGTGTAGGATCTGTCAAAGAATAATTGCCATGTTCTAGAAGATAGGTGCATAATTGAGAAATCAAGAAATCTGTTTGCATTGGTTGATCATCGAACAGTGGTGCTTCAACTAACTAATTTGCAATGACTTGTCCTTTGATAGCTTTTCTCTCAACATACTCTATGTCAAATTCCCTCAATAGCATGACCCATTTTTCTAATCTACCTGTGAGGGAAGCTTTGCTCAATAAGTACTTCAATGGATCAATCTTTGCTATTAGTTGTGTAGTATGAGGTAACATATAGTGTCTTATCTTCTATGATGCAAAGATGATAGCTAGACACACTTTTTATATCATGGAATAGTTCTTTTCATAAGCTATGAATGTTCTGTTAATGTAGTAGATAGCTCTTTCCTTCTTGTTTTCATCATGTTGTGCTATTAATGCTCCTAGTGATGTATCTATGGTAGAGACATATAATATCAATGGCTTCCCTTGAATGGGAGGAATTAGAATAGGACAATTTTTCAAATATTTCTTGATATGATTGAAGTTCTTTTCATAGTCCTCGCTCCATGAGAATGTCACACCTTTATGTAATGTTTTTGTGAAAGGTTGTGATATGTCTGCTAGCTGAGATATGAAGTGTCTAATTGATTGTACCCTTCCTTGCAAGGTTCTGATTTGACTAATGTTCTTAGGATGTTGCATTTCCTTAATTTCTCTAACTTTCACTAGATCTACTTCAATTCCTTTCTTTGAAACAATGTAACCTATAAGTTTTCTTGAAGTGACACCAAAAGCACATTTCTTAGGGTTCAGTCAGAGACTAAACTTTTCCATTTGATCCAGTATTTTAATCAAGTCTATTAGATGTTCTGATCTCTTTATTGATTTTGCTAAGGTGTCATCCACATAGCCTTCCATAGTTTGATGCATCATATCATGGAAGATAGATGTCATAGCTCATTGATATGTAGCACCAACATTCTTAAGACCAAATGGCATGATGTTCCAATAGAAAGTACCCCATGCACAAGTAAAAGTTGTTTTCTCTTGGTCTTCTAGAATGATCTTGATTTGGTTGTATCCATAAAAACCATCCATTAAAGAGTACATTTCAAAGCCTACAGTCATGTCCACTATCATATCGATGTTTGGTAGTGGAAAGTCATCTTTAGGGCATGATTTGTTTACATCTCTAAAGTCTATGTATACTCTTATAGATTTTTTTAGTTTTGAAACTAGTACTATGTTTGAGATCCCACTCTGCATAATCTATGACTTAGATATATTTGGCTTTTAGTAACATTTCCAGCTCAGCTTTGACTAGGATTGCAATGTGTGGATGCATCTTCCGCAACTTATGTTTAATAGGTTTGACTCCTAGAGCTATAGAAAGATGATGCATGATGAGATCAGGATCCAGCCTGGGCATATCTAAATATTTCCATGCAAAGTTGATCTTCTTCTTTGTTAAGAATTTGGTAAATGCTTTCTTTTCTTCTTCTGAAAAAGATTGAGCTACATGAATTAACTAGGGTTCTTCTATTGTACCCAAATTGATAGACTGAGTTGGTTCTATCAACACTGGAGATATGTCTTGTAAATGAATCTTAAGGACATCAAATATCTCATCCTTAGGCACCTTAGAGAGGTTTTCACCTTTGGATACATCTTTTAATTTTACTATTTTAGGTTATGAGACTGCTATGTAGTGGTTTTCACCTTCAGAACTCATTTTCTTTTTGTTTTTGTTCTTTTGACTAAGATACTTGATATCTGACTCTATCATGCTAACACTAGGTTCACTAATGGAAGTCATCATGGGTTCTACTGCATTGAGGTAACATGCGAGAGCATAGTCTATTTGGAAAGTATGGATGTCTTGGTTTGGATCATTGGATATTTGGTCAATAAGATCAGGATGTTGGATTGTAAGTTCTAGAAAGGACTAGCTGATCGTGTTTACACATATGGTATTGTCATCATTAGTTATGATTTGACTCATGAATTTGAAGGTTATATTACTACTCAAGATGTTCAATTCATTAGTAGTCACAATGTCATTATTGGAATCATGGTTGGTGATAAGTGAATCAAACTCATGAGGTTCATCATTTCCTTCTAGACTCACATCAAGCGTAGGTGCGTATTGGTGAATGAAATCTATGTGTTTCTCTGTGATAAGCTCATCTTCTTCTAGAACAATTTCCCATTCACAGTCATTAGATTCATCATTTGCATCTCTCGAAAAATCAAGTATATGTGTGAAATCAGGATGGATTGCCCAAGAACGGTTTCCTTTAGAGTCTAAATGAAATTCATATTCATGGGAGTCTATCTCAGAATCACTATTATGTCCCAAATGTTCAGCTATCATGATAGGTTCAATTTTTTTCTCTTGTTTTATTTCAAGATCAGTCTATTCTTGTGTGACGATTGTCATTTGTTTAGCAGTAGATTCTTATGTTTCTACTAGATTGACTATTTTAGGTTCATTTTCCTCTTTGAGAATGTCTAATATGTTTTGAGGAACTCATTCATAGGTAAAAAAATTTGTATCATCTGAGTCATAACTGTCAACTTTTTGTACTTCCTCTTCCTCACTGTTGTCTATTTCAGGTTCTATCTATTCTATCACATGACAAGAGTTTCCACTAAGATGAAAAGGTTTCTTCTAATAACCTAGACCTATAGTATCCTTATTTGTCCATCCACCATGTGTGATGGGTGATATGAGACCTTTACCTCACGTTCCTAGAGGTCCTTTTCTAGGATATCCCATTTTAGTCATCATTTTGTGTCCTAGTCCATATGATTTTGAAGGAACTTTAGGCATTTTAGAGTCACATTTTTGAACTATTTTTTATTGAGACTCATCCTTGTATAACTAGGCAAGCACAACTTCATCTTCCTCAATTTCTTGTTTTGACACTCTTTCTGTGATAAAGCTCCCATTAAAGATAACGTGAGGTTCTTTTGTCGATGGCCTTGCTTTCTCAGAAGGTTGTCCATATGACTTTGGTGAAAGTGGGAGAGATGTGAGAGATAGGACTAGGTCCATTGTGTATTCTCCCATGCTAGTATCTTTGATTTTCACTCCTTTTGAGAGGTCTTTTATCTTGGATGTAGATGCTATGTTTGTTTGAGTAGTGGAAAACTCTCTATTATGTGGAACAAGTTTATCTGCACTTTCTTTCAAGGCGTTGGAAGATGCTGATGTGTCTGTAGGTATAGTGACCTCTACTCCCTCATAAGGAAATTTTAGACATTGATGGTACATTGAGGGGATAGATTGCATTTCATGTATCCAAGGCCTTCCTAGAAGAATGTTATAAGCCAGTGGAAGATCTAGTACTTGACAGGCGATATCTCTGATGACAGGTTCAATTCTGATAGGTAACACAATGACACCTTTGGAATTTCTCTCTTTTTCATCATATGCTTTTATAGTTATCTTATTTTTAGGATCAATAGCATCTTATAAAAATCCCAGATGTGTAACCAATTTTTTGTAACAGATGTTCAGATTAGCACCTCCATCTATAAACACATGTTTGACATGATGGTTTTGGATTAAGACTTCAATATGCAAGGGTTGGTTATGTGGGTGACCCAATGAGTTTTCATCCTTTTTAGAAAAGGATATCTACTGAGGGGACATCAAGTGACCCACCATTGTTTCAAATCTATCAAGATCAAGGTCTTCAGGAACATTAGACCTAATTAGAGCTTTGTCTAGAATTGCTCGATGAGCAGGAGAGATGTGAAGCAACTCAAATATAGAGATTTTAGCATTAGTATGTTGTAGTTGCTATATGATGTTGTATGATATATCTTTGGAATCTTTAGAATTGGAATATTTGGAATTAGTCCTTTGTTTAGAGGTAGATGCAAGATTGAATGGGACTTTTTGGGTGTTTGATTAACCCAAGTTTTGTCCTTGAATAGTTTCCTACACTTGAGATCGAGTAACTACATTAGTGGTTTTATTATCTCTATCCTTTTTGACAATAGTGATGACATTACAATGTTCAGATAGGCATGGTCCTACCATGTTGATAACCTCATTGTTACTAGAGTAAGTGTAATTGACTTTAGCATCCATGTTAGGTTTAGAAGATGAATCTCCTTGATTATGTTTTGGAAAAGGTTTTGTGAATGTCGTATGATCATTGTTGGACTTATGGTTGTCAATCACAAATTTTTCTTGAATGAGATGTTTCAGATGCATACAGTTGTTAGTTTTATGACCCTTTTTCTAATGTAAGTCATAGAAATTAGTATCTTTCTACCACTTAGGTTTGAGTTTAGGATCATATGGTTTTATCTCAGGTAACGTGATGATATTATTTTCTAGAAGGGTTTTCATGGTAGATTCTAAGGACTCTCCTAGAGGAGTAAACTTGCACTTTGGTTTTGTATCCCAAGGTTTATAGTTAGTTGACTTCTTAGTTGATTCAATTTATTTTACCTCTGAAGCTTTGATGGCTTGGGTGCCAATGGTGAGATTAAAAGCAAGTGCTTTAGGTGGAGCACTGATATGATCAACAACACCGCCTGTGACAATGTTTTTGTTTTTGTTCCAGCTTTTGCCTTTGTCTTTGTTGGAACTGGATCCTGATTCATACTTTTTTCTTTATGAAGTGATATGTCTTATTTTCAAACAAGCACATTTTCAATTTTGATGGCATTCTCTACCATTTTATCAAAGGATGTATGATTTTACATTTGCAGATGATAATTGATTTCTAGAATCAGATTGTTGATAAATATTTCAAGGTTTTCATTTTTTAGAATGGGTCAATAATAGAGTGAAAACTTATTTCTCTAGCATTTGAGGAAGATCAAGAAGGGTTATCCTGAGTTTTGTTTCAGATTGAAAATATCGATCATGGTGATCGGATGTTGGATATTGTAGGAGTATTATTGATAAAATAGTTTGATTAACTCCTCAAAAGTTTTGATTTTGGAAGGGATCTTAGAGAACCAACTAATGAAATTTCCTCCCAAATATTGGGGGAACAGACACATTAATAAAGTAGGTTCATGCATGAGTTACATGGAAAAAGTAAATAACTCTCTGACGTGATCTTGAGGATCAGAATTTCTATCATATTTGTTATATTTGGGGAATTCTACACCTTTAGGGAATGGTGGCACATACAAGATATGATTGAATGGGAAATGACATAGAGCATCCATGGAGAATTCCTTAGGTTATTTCTCCTTTTCCATTTGGTTTAGCTTAACTTGCATCACATGCATTTGTTTCATCATAGCAGTGATGGGTGTTTCTTCTTCATGGGTGATGATATTGTCAATGTTAAAGCTTGGAGGAAGTTTAGCTCCCTATTGAGCTAATTCAAGGAAATAGGCCTCCTTGTCTTCATGCAAGAAGTGTTTCATTATTTTCTTGAAGACATCATGATTTTGATAATGAGTAATTTCAGTTGGTGTGGGTTCTTGGTCTCCACCATGTTCAGATTGATAACCCTGGGAGCCTTGGTTTTCTCCTCCTTGAGACATATTGGTACTTAGATGTGGCCCTAGGATTGATTCTAGAGGGGTTATGAAACTATTTTCAGGTGCAAATTTCCAAGGGCATCCTCTTTGTATAGATTTGTGTCGTAAGGTTGATGAAATGTTTAAGCCAAAAAAGAAGAGGATGGAGAGATTTTGGATTCTTCTCTCTGTTTTCTCTATGAGGAAGCTCTAGTTTCCACCATTAACTTCAAGTGAATTGAAAGAGCAAGATAAGGCAACTGATTGATGATCTGATTTAGGATTAATTGAATGATGCAACCTTGTCAAGATTGAATTGATAAAAGATTGATTGGACATAAGTGTAGGACAATGTGCCCTAGGTGTATGGGTAGATGCCTAAAAGATGACAAACATGAGCTCACAACACTTAGTCAATTTGTGATAGATTTTGAGGTTATTTTGATAAGGTTTTGACACAAGATCAGACGGGATTCAAATCAAAAAATTAGAAGAAAAAATCAAGCTAAAATGACTACTTTTGGAAAATGAATGAATTCTTAGTTGGCTCTCTTTTGTTCCTGACACGGGAGATTTCTGACAGATTCTAGACAGTGGCTGCAAATGATTAAAATTTTGGCAAAAATAGGGGTTTTCTGGCAATTTTGGGTCAACTCTTGTATGACATTATCCAAGCTCGTACGACATAGAACCAGGTCTGGCACGATAATTGTAGAAACTTGTACGACAAATGACTCTATCGTTCAATTTTTCTTAGGATTTTATGACAACACTCGTACGATAATATAGGGGTCCTCGTACAACTTTCTAGGGGTTCTAATATGACAATTGGTAAAACTGGTATGACATTTGAATTTCCAGGAAGATAGTTTACACCAGAAAAGGATTTTTCTTCAGAGTTAGCAAGTTTTTCAGATTGTCATATGTTTTTGGTATCAATTTCTTCACAAGTTTTTCTGCCCAAGTTTTGAAGATCTGTGTATTAGTTTGTCTCAGGTTGTTTAACATAGCAATAGCCTCACAATCATAGAAAATAGAGTGAACTAACTTGATGAATCAATCATACCTATCTTACCCTAGCTAAGAGAAGAGATGTATTACTTGCTCATTGACTTAGGAACACACTCATGGACTCCTCACAATATGTAGGTCCAACAATATGTAATGGATGTTGAAGCCCATATTAGCCAAGTTCAAACATCGAAGAAGGCTCGATATGATGAGTTTCTTGGGGTGATTACTATTCACATCGCACAAGCACTACAAATTCTTTGGGGGTGGATCAGTGGAAAACTAGCTTAGTCTTTTAATCAAGGCATTCATTGAAAACTATGTCCCATAGTCCCGCAAGAAGGATTGAGGCTATTAACCCTATGAGCACTCAGACAACTGTAGTCTTGCAAGCAAGATTTAAGTGGCTCCGCTCTACACAGCATCAAAGCGTGTTCATGGCACAAGGCCAAGGAACAAGCACAGCGATGTCTTCCAAGGCTTTAACCTCAGGAAGCATCAAATTTTATAGTGGGGTGGAAGAGTTAGCGTAAGACTTGTCCCCACTTGGGTCATTCCCAGGAGATTTTTACCTCTCTGGTAGGCTCTCTAAAGGATTAAAGAAAATGTGAGGTTGGGGACCATGGGATCTGGGTTTTTGGTTCTCTGAAAGAGAAGAGCATAATCTACTAATCTTGTCCTTTTCCCTATCCAAGACACATCAAGAGGATAAATCCAGAGATAGTATGCAAATTGGCACCAAGGAAGACACCTTTAGGGTTTCTAGTTCTCCTAAGAAGGATAAGAGCATAATCCCCTAAGTATTTTCCCCAATCAAAATAGATGTATGTACCTATTTAGCTAAGTGCCTATGAAAATGGAATTGAAATTTAACCAAACACTATATTTTCTTGAATAGTAGGCAACCTGCAAAACCACATGTTAGAAATTTTTGATAGAGCATCTTTGACTAGCGATTTCTTTGAGGGGTTATCTACAAAAGATAGGCTTAGAAGTCAAGACAAGAAAGGCCAAAGGATGGGTTTTTATGCTCAATATTCATCTTTCATCCCGCATAGATTTGTTAGGCTACCAAAAGTGATCAAAAATAGTAAACACCAATTGTTATGGTTAGCCATTAGTAGAAATTTGAATCTCAAATCTCCAAAAATTGCCAAAAATTAAGATATGATTATGCAATACTGGCATCAAAACTCATACGACACTATGCTAGTTCTCATACGACTTTTCAAAAATTATACGACAATCGGTTAGTCCTCATATGAAAATGTAGCTTTCATACGATAATTCCAAACAACCAATATGACACTTCAAATTATCATCTATCGTACGACAGATAGGGTATCCTGATACGACAAACTGCAGAATGTCGTATGAGATTGTATGGACCAGAGAAATAAAAATCATAGTTTAAAATGAAATGTCATAAAATTGTCAAATCAAGATGGAAACCCATTGTAGGGCCCCATGGTGGGTGCCAGAAATGTGTGTGTGAATTTTGTACCTAGCTGTGGACACAACACTTCAGTAAAACATTAGAGGTTAGTAAATCAAGAAATTTACAAATGAAACAAATAATGCTAACTAGGTGATTTACTGCCTTCTAGTAGGTATGAGTTTGATATTCTCACTATTAGACCAAGACTAGTGATAATGCAATACCTAAACGAAGGATTTAATGATGAAAAATGGATAAAAATTAAGTGCAGCTTAATCTATCTTTTTGGTTTTTCTATGCAATATGTATGAAAACTCATATGAAACTTGATCTAGAATTGAAATGAATGCAATTGAATCTCACAATGTCACCAGATTGCACAAGCCAAATTCTACAGATTTGTTGTCGCAAGATTCATGATCAAATTCATGGTCATTTGAGAAGGACTGAGCCCCGTTTATAAAGAAATCTTGGTTTTGTGAGAACTCATGGAAAGCCAAAAGTCTCTACCTGATTAACTCAGATTGATTGTTGAGTTATCAGGAAATCAGAATTAGTTAACTCACAAAATTGTGCAAAATCAACTTTTTAACTCGAATAAGAGTTCAAATCAGCTTTTCAACTCACAATCACATGTTAAGTTCGAAAAGTTAACAAATTGAATTCATTTGTTGATTCAGAGTTTAACTTCTCTTTTAATTGTGCATCTATAATTATGAATTTATTTAATAATTCAAATGAATTATTTTCAACTTAACTGATTTTTGAATAAAAATAATTGATTTATGGGTTAATCAATTATTTAATCAAAATTTATTCCAAACTATATCATTAAATTTGACAACTTGATTTAATCAATTAAATGAATATTTAATCAATTATTTCTAGGAATTTGATTTATTGTCAAATTAAAAATAATATTAATTAGGAATAAATGCAATTAAATCTAATTAAATTAATTAAGTGGCAGAATTAAGTTTAATTAATCAAATATTCAACATATTCAATTAATTGCACCTAGGATAAATAGAACATATTTATCGACAAATAATGTTTAATTAGAGTAATTAAGATAAATTAGGAATATTAGGAATATTCCTCAATGCAGAATTAAGATTAGATTGATTAGGGTTTTGATGATTTGATGCACCGATGTGCCTTTGGTTAGGACTTTTGTGTTGATTTTGATCGATTTGTCAATGTAAGAGGTCAATGGTTTTGAAGCCCATTTTTGGGGTATTACAATAGTACTTCTTTCTTGTCAAATCCAATCTATTATCTTCTATCTTCTATTTGTTACTTCTCTCTAATCTACCTTTTCTTAAAACCCTGATTGCAACCCTAGCAATCACAAATTTCACTTCATACAATCAACCATCGACAACAACTTCATCATCCTTTTTTAATAAGAGTAGTACCCAATAAATACTTAACTTTCACTGACATCAAATATACAAAAAAATAAATTCAAATACTTTCCCACTTAGGCGTCACATGCCAAAATGAAAATCTTGATGTAAAATATGTTTTACCATGACCACGTCATCCCAAAATAAGATCTCCAAGTTATATCTCCAAGGTAGTCAAACACATTTTGACTTCTCCAATGCATCACCCTAAATCCACTTCATTTCTTTATTTGAGCATATAAATAATAGCTCATCAAATCCTTATTGTCTAAACATGTCACCATAATAGCTATATTCACTACAATATCCATACTAGTCATCGATCTAAGATCTACCACCGGTAACTCAAGAACTTAGACTCATAAACCTGTGACCTCTTCTGGCACTGAAATTTGTGCACATGGATTGTCTAAATGAGTTCATTTGCAACCATAAAGTGTTATTATTATATCCATTCTATGTCTAAAACCTCTCCACTTAATTCCTTCTCAAATATTACTGCTACCAAAATATCCATCTATAGTTGTTCTTCCTATATACTATTCACTGTACTCAATTAATTCCTTCTTTTTAATTGAACAATGACCTTACTTATTATCCCAATCATATGATATGACTATTTTTGCATCAATGAAAACTAACATCACGATCACCTATGACCACACATAAAAATCCATCACAATCCCAACACTATGGAGACTAGTCCAGGAAAACCCAAGGTGGAGGCTATGTGATGTCACTCTTCCTACATGCATACTAGAGTCCCTTTCATTAGAATTTTGATCTTTCCTCTTGTATTTATTTCTTTTTTTATTCTTGCATTTATTTTTTATATCAGGAGGTTGTTCGCATCCTTGTTCCTTGTAGGTACATTTTGGTGTGGGCCCTTGTGTCTATCTCCTTAGTATGGTGGGATTGAGCCTCTAGGTTCCACTTGGTTGGGTAGTAGTGATCTTTCTCCATTGAGGTTCATCAATCTATTCCAGATTGTGTGGATGTATTTGTTTTTTAGTGTCTTAGTTCTTGTTTCTTAGATATCTCCATTTTTCACATCTCATCTTCTCATATAATATTGTATTTGTGTATATGATGATGCAATTTGTATACTCCTTAATGGAGAATGGTGTAATTGTATTGATGATAATGTATTGACAATGTTGAATAATGTAAACATAGTTTAGGATAGATGTGATTGTAAATGTGTTTAATGTATGGTTATTTAATAAGAATCATTAAATTATAGTAATAATTAGTTAATAATATGATTATATGATGTTATTTCTATGATGAAAAGAGTCTAAGAACATTTGGATTTTGTGCTTAAAATGAACCTTAAAAAAAGTGAATGAAGATTGATTCTTGTAATGTATTCCATTAATGTTTATAGCTAGTTAAAATATGTTATTGATGTGTTGTATTGAAAAGTATTTACATTAAGGAACTCATAGAGGATAATTTTTCTAGCTATATTTTACCTTCCTCTTATGCTTTGTAATGAATGTATTAATGATGAGTGATTATACCTTTTATTTCACAATCTTAATGTATAAATGAAATCATAATGGTTAAATCAAGATGTATTTATTCTTACAAAAATATTGCTATGTTCTTCTAGATGATTTTAGTTTTGTCTAGTATTTTTAGTGGGGAATTACATTATGCACCTATATGGCATGTGTGTTAGACTAATATTTTCCTTGTGTACTTTCATTACTGTGTGGGCTATGTGATTATCTTTATGAGCATGATATGGTGGATGTATAATCACCAAATATTTGGGTGGTGTCAAAAGCCACCAATGGGGATTACTGTACATGTTTACTAAGGATTTGGAGGCTACTTTATCTACCTTTTCCTTGCACTTATCTTCTTCTCTAATATATGTCTATCTCATTATAATTAAATGGATAATGTAACAAATAATAATATGTAATTTTTACCTCTTAGATGCCAGAAGTATTGTATTTAACTTTTATTTTAGTAGGCTAAGTTTATTTTGTTTTTTACTTAGTATTTCGGCCCAAAATTGTAAATCAGGATCTAAGGTGTCAAACACACCTTTGGATGCTAGGGGGTGAATCAACATGCACAAACAAAATGAACCTTTACTTAAACCAAAGATTATTATTTATTTCATACAAATAACTTCCAACAAATAATATTTAAATGACAACATAAACACATGAACACTATATTTTTATATGGAAAACCCAATGAGGGAAAAACTATAATGAGAATAAAACTCACACTATATGAATAAGTAATTATAAGATTCTAGGAAATATGACAAGGAACACACTACTCTTGAAAATATCTTGTAGGCTAAGGAACCAACCCTAGAAGAGGTACCAACCTTAGATGAATAATTAATTATTACAAAGTATAACCTGGCTTGAAGTGCATTATCTAAAAATGAGTCAATGAGTTTGAATCAAAAACTACATAGTTGAATCTAGATATAAATATAAAAATTTGACTTGTTGTGGAAAATATCTCCTACTTATGTTGATTATAGTTCTCTTATTATATATTTGTAACTTATTTCATTTCTTCTTATTTTCCCATTTTCTCCTCACACTTCATAAAGGATCATATATCATCATCCATCACACATACTTAATATTTTAAGTATAACCTCCTTTGTATATCTACCAATATGATTCGTGAAAAGGCTAACTTGTCTTGAAAGGCATAGACATTCAAACATTAGTAAAAATGAATCTAACAGCATATTCCTAAGCTTAAACAGAAAAACTAATGCAAAGACACTCAGATAGAACTGAAACGGGAGCACCCTATCACCGTTTGATTTGTTCTCACTTTAGGGATGTGGGTGTGCTCTCTATTGGCATGGAGCATGTCCCTAATGATGATTAGGGGGGATTTGGATTATTCAAGGACCATGGACACTCTATAATGGCACAGAATCAGGTATAGGAGACCTAATTTTCCCCTAGAGCCCAAGGAGCCAAAATGGAGCTAAGATGAAAATTAGGCTACATGATGCTTATGCTAAGATTGTTTTTAACCAAATAGAGATGTGATATGATGCTATATTCTATGAAAAACAATGAAAGAAAACTATGTTTAATCCTTTATGCTAGGCTATGATGTGTTAGAAAGCTTGAAGAAACAAAGAAATCTAACAATTAGGATTGATTATGCTAAGTCTAGAAGTAAATGAGCATGGTACCAATGCATTGAAGAAAAAAACTAAGGTAATGTTTTTCTCTTGGAAGGAGGAGTATTTATAGGATTTCCTAAGGGCTTGGGTTAAGAAGAAGACTGAGGGTTAGAGTCAAGGTTTGGGGTAGAGTTAGGGGTAAGGTAAGGTTTACCTTGGGTTAGGGTTATTCACACATGTGTGAGAAACACTAGGGAAGTGTGCAAGGGGAACAAGTGTGGAAGAAGAGACAAGTGTCTCTTTATGAGGCAGTAAGTGTAATACCCCAAAATTGGCACCTATTTAATTTCATCAATTTTGGTGCATTATCTCAATTTTACATCACCAAAGTCCTAGTTCCCTAGGCAATTTTCTCTCTCCTACCTGACCTAATTTGACTTGATGTCAATTGCAAAGACCATAAATTGCAATAATAAAATGCTAAATTAATTCCTAAAGTCTTAGACTTAATTGGCTAAATTACCCCTATGATAAATTAATTTAATTATAAAGTCCTAAGTGCTTTCTAATTAAATTAAAAATCTACCCTCTTTAGCTAATTACCCATAAAAAGGAATTAATAATTACTTGATATTCAAATGGACACACTTTTTTGAATTGATAATTCAAGATATTCGAAAGGTCACCTGTGTGGCATTTTCCATTCTTTTTATTAAGTAATTCTTGCATTTTTGTCTCAATATGGGAATGAAGAGTCACGAGTTACAAATCAAGAAACTCTTCATTCCTCTCCCGAGCTTTTTTATTTAATGAACCTCTTTTTCTCATTCAAGAGAGAGCAATTTTTGAGAGCATCCTTACTATAGCATTTTTTTAGTCTCATATCTCATTATTTTCAAAGCTCTTTTATTGCATTATCTAGTTTAATTTCTCATATTAGTGTAATGGCATTTCACATTTAGATTAAATTTGCTTACTTGTTCTTAGTCTAATATCATCTTTATTTCAAAATCAAATAAAAATCTGCTTTTCATATTTCTTTCAAAGTTTTCTAGATTAATTGCATTCATTCTTAGCTTAGTTTCATTTTGCTCATATTTTCTTTCAAATCCTCCATTGTTGAATTGGTCTCCTGGCTGTTGTCTCTCGTTCTGAGAGTATTCAAACACCTCATTCACATAGGAGGCAACAGGTTGCCTCACCATGGAATTTGGATTGAGTTCTTCATACTCTCTCCCAAATTCTATCAAGTGAATAATGACCATGTTGTGTTGTGCCTGATTTAGAGGTCACATTCAGTCACATACATTTTGGCGCCCACCGTGGGGAAGAAAATTTGATTTCTGGCCTCATTATCATTTTTTTCTGACAGGAATTTAAGCTCTGTCGTGCATCCGTACTGTCTGTGTACGGATTCTCGTGCGAGAATCCAGAGCACCCCGCGTGAGGTTTCGCTCCCTATAGCACTCTCTCGCATGAGCTTTTGCATCATTGTGCGGCACCCTGCACTTTCTCGCGTGAGCCGTTGTGCTTGCTTGCATGATTTGTCATATGTTCTCGCGCGAGGTTTGGCACCTTCTCGTGTGAGGTTTGGCACCTTCTCGCGTGGCCCTCTTACTGTCTCGTGCGAAATTCTGTGACAGACAGAGACCAGAATTCTAAATTTGTCAGTTTTGTTTGTTGTTTTTAGTTTTCTCAAATTTTTGAAAATTTCAGCATTTTTCAAATCCGTGCCACTCTGGAAAATGGGCACCCATTTTTTTTGAAATTTTCACAAATGGTATCAAAAGTTTAAGTGTGATATATTGTTGGAAAGGTCTTTTCAAGCCTAATCCAACCATGCTGGTTTCATTTTCAGATTTTACCATTTGATGAGCTATTTTTCTTGCAGATTATCTAATTTTTTATTTTGCTAACCTTGTGGGTCTAACAAGTTGTTTTGAAGGTGCTCTTTCTTTCATGGAAAATGTTTAAAACAAAGCTTTGGACTTGAGGTACTTTGTTCCATCTCTACAACATTTGGATTTTTGGATTAAAATTGAACCTCTCATGTGTTTGGCTTGAGTGTTTACATGCTTTCATAGAACACATTTTAATTGATGCTCTTAATGGGAAATGAATGAACATAGATTTTCTTTCATACAAGTTTATGTAAGTGAATGCTTGTGTTTAAACCATAAGTAATTCTTGGTTCCAATATCAAATATCTCATTGAGTAATTGAGGGCATGGATTCATTCCTTGTTTACATGAAGAGTTAAATGCACCACTTTGTGGACTCACTTCATGTTTACTTGGAAAGTTAAATATTCCATGATTCAAACCCTCTTGCACTTATGAGTAGTATTGATTAGCAGTCTTAGATTACTTGTGATTGATCTAGATTGCTATCTTGGGTTATTGGACTCGCTAATCCATCGGCCCCTCATTTCTTCCCTGTGGTTGCAATCTCAGCACCACATTAAAGGGGAGGGGTCTATAGGAAAGAAGTGTTAATTGTTCCACTTGGCAACCCTTTTGTGCTTTTTGCAACTCACTTGTTTTCTAGGGTGTGGACTCACTTTGAGTTTGTGTGAGGAGTTAAATGCACCACTTTGTGGACTCACCTCACATTTACTTGAAGGGTTAAATGCACCACCTTTAGTGCTTTTCAATACTTTTGATAGAGAATTACTTACATTTTCATTTTTAGAAGGCCTGCTTGGGGATTTCATCACCTCAAGGGATGACCTTAACTCCCGTGTTCCGGTGGAGTATAAATATCGGGAGGTGAATCCAAAGACACCTCTCTTGGGAATGAGTTAGATTTCACTCTTGGCTAAGCCTCAAAGAACTTTATACCTTTGAGAAGTGAAGGAGGAGATTTGGGTTACCATCTCCCCCCGGCTGTGTGATTTCAGATTCTTCTCATCTACGGATTCATGCCTCACGTACCTTGCGTATATCAAGGACTCCCTTTAGAAAATCCATGTATATCCTTGTAGACAACTTGCTAGGATGTTGTTGTGTTTTAAGTGTCTGCTAAAACATTCTCAAGAACATACACAAGTAGAGTCCTTAGGGAGTAGAAATACTAAGTCACTATTCCTGTTCGTGTGCAAGGTTGCTTTGTCCCTTGCCCATTGCTTGAAGACTATTTTCTTGAACTCCTTGATTGTTGTCTTATGTGCTTGATCAATGACATAAATCTGATCTACCTTTTTGTCTGTGATCTATTTTTCTATTTTCCTGTCGTTCACCATCAGAAACTGGTTGTCTTGAGTTAGGAATCGATCGATCTTTGCTTTGACTCGTATTGTCTCTCATTAGTCTACCTTATCTCTTTATGCCTCTTGTACCTTGCATTGCAATTGTCTTATCTCGGCTGTTCTAGCCATCTCTTTTTGATAATTCATACCAGGTTCATCTTGCATCTTGGTTGTTCTAGCCATTTATCTCCTTTTCATTATCTTAGAGACATATTCTAGCTTTATCCCAAATCTTTGCTCGTTACATCTTCATCTATGACTGTCACAACTCAAAGTGGCAAGACTTATCCCATTCAGAATGCTGATCAAGATCAAAGTAAACCTCATAATCAAGACATAGATCATTTCGAATCTATTGCAAAATCTGAACTTCGTGAGGAATCCTCACATTCTTTGTCATTCCAAGAGTATTACAATCCATTGTTTCAGATACAGTCTGACTTACTATTTCAAGAATATTATAATCCATTGTTTGAAGACCAGCAAGACTCTGAAGGGTCACTTTCTAAAATTAAACCTATTGATCCTTTTGAACCTATCAACTCTTTCACAATCTCTCATAATACTACCAACAAGATGGGAGGTCCAAAACCTTCAAAGTTGGTTTTCAATCTCAGCTCTAACATGCCAAAACCTTCAAAGTTGGTTTTCAATCTCAGCTCTAACATACAAATGATCAAAGCCACTGAGAAGGCTATGACAGAAGCTCAACCGTCTTCCTGATTTAGTAAACAAAAACCTTGGATCTCTCACTATGACATGATCATTGCTCCAGGGAGTGAGGATACTCCTAAACCCAAAACTCCCTTTGTCTTGCGAGGCCCTGTGTCTCCCTCTTATAAATTGACACAATCTCTAGCTTTTGCGAACACTATCACTCAATCTCGTGCAAAGATCATGCTAAAAGGTCCTGAACCTTCGACATCCAAACCAAAACTATCTATGGATAAAGCCCTCACTGAGGAAAATGTCCCCAAAGATCTCGATCTCAATCAGTTCCAATCTATGGTGGGTCATTTAACTTCACCTCACTATTTGTGCTTTTCCAAAGAAGATGAGCATTCCTTAAGCCATCCGCATGATGCTCCCCTACACATTGAATTTATGGAAGGCCCCAAGAGTATCCCCCACATCCTCATTGACAATAGTGCTAGCCTAAATACTTGCTCTGCTAAGATGCTTACCCAAACGATAGACAGCTTTGTTCCTGCCAATAGAGAGTCCACTGAGTTCTATGATGCTAAGCTAAAAGAAATAGAAAAAACCCTGAAGATCAAAGATATTGGCATGGGGGAATATCAGATTGAGTCCATCTTGTCTTTGACAACTCTCCCTCCATCTCCACGTTCCTGTAAGGAACCTTCTAAAGATAGATTTGGTATTGGTTATCAGAGCGATGAGCTTGACCAACCTAGCTACAGCTTTCACTCATGCAAGGATTTAGATAATGAAGAAACACAAATTAAGCCTATGACACATGAAAGATCTTTGAATGTTCAAAATTCTGATTCAGACTACCAGAAAGAGTCTTATCTACCTTCTCAAGTGCTTCAAGAACATGATCTTGGTCCTCACCAGGAGGATTTTATACACTCTACTGAATAGATTTCTACTATTGCAGCTACTACTGAATATGTCATTGCCTCTAATGACACACATACTGATTGGGAGAAACTATTGGATGCTTCCCTTATCTTTGGTATGCCTCAAGGTATGCCTATTCTAGATTGTTCTACCACTTCTACTATTGAACAAAATCCTACTACTACCGATTCCAATGATACACATACTAACTGGGAGAAGCTATTAGATGCTTCTCTTCTCTTGGGTATGCCTCAAGGTGTGCCTATTCCAGATTACTTTGTTGCTTCTACTACTAAACAAGATCCTACTATTGAAGAAACACTTCCTATGTTAGATGACAACAATGAAGAAAGTCTACCTCCGACTATGTCTCTAGCTGAATGGGACTCCATATCAGATGCTACTACAGAGATACCAGTTGATGCTATTCACCTATATGCTAGTCTTAACAACTCAGAAAGAGGAGAAAGTTATGATCCTCCAGATCAAGCTATTGATGATGATCATTTCCACCCTCCTATGCAGATCATTCCTATGGCTCCTAGGCCATCTACTCCTAGCTATACTCCTACTGCTCCAACAAATCATGGGTATGTAAGACCCCATTCTGTTACAACTTCATGGAATATTCGTAGATCCAAAATTGAAATGGTTCCTATTCGTGCACTCTTACCACCTGAAAGGGGACCTAACTCTTGGAATAGACCATCTTGGTTAGGCTCACATATTATTCCTCCAAACTTATCTGACTCTTCTAAGATGACTCACAATCAACAATGCTCTATGGAAGATTACTTTCTTGATCTACGTGATGCATTCATGAATGATAAGGATGATACTAATATATTTGCACTTGAGCCCATCCCATTGATTTCTCTTCCCTCTTCATCTCCCAAAAAAGTGGCCCATCCACTTCCATTTCCACCTCTCCACCTAAACCAGTCATATAAGCCTCTTTCATCCATCATTCCTGAGTCTTTTGGAAGTAACTTGGATGTGCAACATAAAAATAAAAATAATGAGAATCCACTTATATCTCAAGGTCACCATGTCCCATCTAATCGACATGTGACTATGAAGAAAGGAAAGAAACAAAGGTGTTCAAAAGACTGCAAAGGTCCTCAAAAAGAAGAAGACAATCAAAAGCCAAAAAATAAAATAAAAAATGGATCTTGAAATCCATTCTATAGGCATTGTCATCAAAAGCACCTCAAAGTAAAGAAGAAAAAATTCAAAAGCTATGTGGATTCCAAAAAAAGAAAAAATCAAAGTTGTCATTCGAGCTTCCAAAATTCTCGTGCTTCCCTCCATTCCATCACCCTTGCCTCTCATACTTTACCCTCTTCACTCCATCTTGCCTTTTCCCAAAGTGCATATTAGTATCTCCTTATTACTAATGACATGATTAAGAGAAATCCAGAATGTACTCCTCCTAAGTGTTTAGAGCATGGGAAATCTGATGAAGAGTTAAGATGTGTTCATGAGGATATTTGTGGGTCTTTCTTAAGTGATCTTTTCTTGACTATGGATCTCTTGATGGTTGGACACTACTAGTTGGATCTCCTCTTACTACTACAACATCTAGTTCTGATTCTGCAACTTCTCAGCTGGCTACTACTACAAATGACCGTGTTTCCAGAGATCACCACTAAAGGAGAGGCACTCAAAGAGCCAATCAACGCTCTTCATCTAAAGAAGTTCTATAGCTGACATTCTCTATGTGCTCATGTACATACTTATTGATCTTGAAAAAATCCAAAAAATTGCAAAATGTCCTAAAAAAATGATCATCTTAGTGAAAACCTGGCAAACAGGCACTTTGATGTATCTATTATCCTGGTGAAAACCTGGTAAACAGGCGCCTTGATAATAATAAAAAAAAAATACAAAATGTGAAAAATACAAAAAAAATGAAAAGATCAAAAATACAAAAAAAAATGAGATATTAAAAAAATACAAAAAAATCAAAAAAAGAGAAAAGTACAAAAAAATTGGAAAAGAGAAAAAATGTGCCATTGATGAAAACCTGGTAAACAGGTGTCATGGTAGCAAAAATAGAATCTCTGCCAAGATGGTGAAAACCTGGTAAATAGGCACCTCTTGTTTCTTGAAGCTGCATCTCATCTCAGCATCACTTGGCTCTTAGTTTCCTGCTTTAGTTTCCTTCCTTTCCTGCTTTAGCTTGTTTTCCCGCTTTCTTGCTTTAGTTTATTTCCTGCTTTGGTTTGCTAGCTCATGCGCTTGTCTTTGAGTTTTCCTCGACTCTTCATGGATTGGAATTGGTTCACACTTGGGGGCACCTGCCTAGTCTAGGGGGCATTATCCTATCACTTTCAGAAACTCTTTTGAGCATTGGTCACCAGTGGTTCCCACTATGCCTACCTACGGATACCTAGCTTTCGTTCGATCTCTCTTCTTTGGGATTTCTCCATTATATCAATCACCAGTGATTATAACTATGTCTGCCTACTGTCATTATCTCATTGAGACTTCAAACATTATCTTTTTGAATTGTCTTCAATCCACTTGAACATGAACTTAAACTGAAACTAAAACTAAATGTGTGTTCCTTTGAGGCATGTTGAGCTTTGTTTTCTTTGAGTGCTTATTTGTTTGCTTTTCTTTTCCTTTTGCTTTCTGCTTGTTGGTTTAGTTCCAATGATCCAAAGAATTCATATAAGATGGGTGTATGTCTTTAAGAGCCTTCATCTCATATTGGATGGCCATGCGTACCTCAACTTCTTTTATATGAACACTTTAGTGAGGTTGGTTCTTCTCCTTGTCTTTTGAGTGACTTCTTTTTGCTACTGGTGAAATTGTAAATGCTCATCCTATTAAGTGAACGTAGGGGTCACTGTGAGCAATCTTTGGAAAAAGAAGGAACTCCTGTGTGCTTGGTGTGTTTGTTTGCAAGAGACATTCAGGTCATTCTAGCATTTATGTTCTAATGCTTATGTTAACTTGCTAGATTAAAAGGAATAGGTGTTCAGGTCATTCTGGCTCCTTGTGCCTTAATGCTTACATCTTATTCCGACAAACCTAAGACTCATGTCATATTCATATTCTCATGATAGCGATATTAGTGAGGATTGTATGACATCTTGTGCTTGTTCGAACTTGAAAGGCTCTATGATGATAAATACGATGAGTCCAACAACCGAGTCCGGAGGATTGCATTTGTTCATCCTAGGCCTGCATTTAGACTTGCATCTTTCATTCTAGGCTTGCATTTGGAGCGCTTTCTTGTTGCTCTCTTGATTGCTTTCTTCTGGATCTTCTCATCAAAGGTTCTCATCTTTTGTCCCAGTCTCATCTTGGCTACATCCATTTTCGGGATCGAAATCGAAATCTGACATCTCTAAGTGGCTCAAAATCATGTTTTAAATATTGGACTCCTTCTGGATTGGATGCTTGTGTAGTCAGCCTTCTGGTGTCATCTTCTTGCCAGATCCTCATCTTTGTATCATGTTCTCAAATCTTTTCTTCTTTTCATAAAGTCAACCCTAGTCAAAATTTGGTCAACCATGGTCAACTATGGTCAAACTTGGTCAACAAGACCTCTGCTTTGCTCTGATTCACCTCTGCAGCTTCGTGAATCTAGTCTAATTGTTTTTGCTCTGCAATCTCTTGTTGTTTATCATCCTTCTGACATGTCATCTTTCGATTTCGCTCCCGAGGGGGCAGGATGATTACATCATTTGAATCTTGTTGAATCTATTCTTGAATCAGTCTGATTTGAATCATCAGTTCTCATGGCTAGGGGCATCTTGGTGCCTCGCATCTTGTTATCTTATCATCTATCTTTTAGGTATCTGAGAAATCTAACTCGGATCCTCAAGGGCCAAGCTTCATTCTGGAGATGGTTCTTGAAATCTTTTTAGGTATTGGGGAAATCTAACCCTAATTCCTGGGAGTCAAGCTTCGTTCTAGAGATGACTCTCGAAATCTCTTTTAGACCGTTATCTGGGCAATCTAACCTGGGTCTTGGAGGACTAAGCTTCGTATTGGGGCAATCTAACCCTGATTCGGAGATAGTCCTAAATTTGCATCTTCATCAATTGGTATTGGGGCAATCTAACCCCGATTCTAGTTCTCTTCTAAGATTGTTGTCTTCGTACTCTAACTTAGACTTCAAAAATTCTCATCATCTGTCACTTCAGACTATTCTTTGAATCAACGCACTGTTCGCACATCAATTCAAAGAGGGGCAAATGTAATACCCCAAAATTGGCACCTATTTAATTTCATCAATTTTGGTGCATTATCTCAATTTTACATCACCAAAGTCCTAGTTCCCTAGGCAATTTTCTCTCTCCTACCTGACCTAATTTGACTTGATGTCAATTGTAAAGACCATAAATTGCAATAATCAAATGCTAAATTAATTCCTAAAGTCTTAGACTTAATTGGCTAAATTACCCCTATGATAAATTAATTTAATTATAAAGTCCTAAGTGCTTTCTAATTAAATTAAAAATCTACCCTCTTTAGCTAATTACCCATAAAAAAGAATTAATAATTACTTGATATTTGAATGGACACACTTTTTTGAATTGATATTTCAAGATATTTGAAAGGTCACCTGTGTGGCATTTTCCATTCTTTTTATTAAGTAATTCTTGCATTTTTGTCTCAATATGGGAATGAAGAGTCACGAGTTACAAATCAAGAAACTCTTCATTCCTCTCCCGAGCTTTTTTATTTAATGAACCTCTTTTTCTCATTCAAGAGAGAGCAATTTTTGAGATCATCCTTACTATAGCATTTTTTTAGTCTCATATCTCATTATTTTCAAAGCTCTTTTATTGCATTATCTAGTTTAATTTCTCATATTAGTGTAATGGCATTTCACATTTAGATTAAATTTGCTTACTTGTTCTTAGTCTAATATCATCTTTATTTCAAAATCAAATAAAAATCTGCATTTCATATTTCTTTCAAAGTTTTCTAGATTAATTGCATTCATTCTTAGCTTAGTTTCATTTTGCTCATATTTTCTTTCAAATCCTCCATTGTTGAATTGGTCTCTCGGCTGTTGGCTCTCGTTCTGAGAGTATTCAAACACCCCATTCACATAGGAGGCAACAGGTCACCTCACCATGGAATTTGGATTGAGTTCTTCATACTCTCTCCCGAATTCTATCAAGTGAATAATGACCATGTTGTGTTGTGCCTGATTTAGAGGTCACATTCAGTCACATACAGTAAGAACCCTTAAAGAGGGCATAAGAGGCTTAAATGAGTGTGTAGAGCTCATTGAGGGAAGGGTTTGACTAATAGTTAAGGAGACTTGGATTAGGCTAAGAAATGTAGGAAACATCTCCTAAGTAGGTTTAGGGAAGATTGGAAGGGTTTAGGAAAGGTTAAAAGATTCTAGGCTTTTGAGACTTTAAATAAATATAAAATTTATTTAGGGAATGTGACATTATTTATTGAATATTGATTCAATAAAGAGAAGAAAATCATTTAAATTTGATGTAAATGCTTTGTGGAGAGATTATTTAATTAAAGATTCTTAATTAAAATAAAGGGATTTAATGGCATAAAAATATATTAATTAATTAAATAATTAATTAATTAGTAAATGATGATGTCATCAAAGGTTTTTAGAAAAATAAAAATACTTTTATTTTCTAAGTATTTTTAGGTGTCTACATTTTGCCCCTCTTTGATGCGGTGCTGCAAGTGGCGTGGCATCAAAGACAAGAAAATAAGATGCCCAAGACTAGAATAGAGGAATAAGAAGTTGTGCCCCCTCGAGAAAATAACGCAAAGAGGAAACTTTGTGGAATTTTATCGAAAGGAAACACAAGCGGGAAAGAAAAGGAAGAAGGGAGGGTAAATAACCAAACTTCCAAGAGAAAACATGCATGAATACAATATGATATGATGGATGCAAGATGCAAGATTTAATATATATGTTGTTGGATGGGGGGATTTAGGAAGCTCCATTTTTTGGATCTTTTTGAGAGCACAACCTAGTTTGATATAGCAATGCTAGAGACCTACCAAGGTTACAAAAGAATACAAGGCCTTGTCACCAACATTGCATAGGACTGACACAAAAGAAAGCACACAAAGGGCTGCCCCAGCATCACACATGAACCAAAGAGGAAGCATGGTGGAAACAATGTTGAAGAAACCAAAAAAACATGACTAACTCACAAGCAGAAGCAAAAGATCAAAAGACCTTGCTCTAGATTGTCCTCATTCGTAGCACACCATGATATAAAGGATTGTGGTGACTTTGAGGAGAGGAACAATGAAAAGCCATAAAAGATTAACAAGGCCTAAAGGACAAAATCCAAGGTCACAATGATAACTCCAAAAGACATCCTTTTCCAAGGAGAGAGATTGATTTGATTGATGGTGGGAAGATTGGTCTGAACGTGTGGAAGGATACATTGACACAAACCTGGTGTGATTGGTGAAAGATTAGGTCTGATAGGAGGAAGGATACATCCTCAAGGACTTGTTGATTGATGAGATAATGAGTGTTGTTGTTCGCTGGAAAATGATGAAGTTCAAGGATAATCATTGTGATCAAGAATAGTCAATAATTGATGTTTCTGAATTTCAAGGTTGGGTAGGACAAGATTTCAGATCAAATGCTACTACAGGACTAACAAGAATATGTACAACAAGACATGAGGATATGTAAAATGGATGGGGAAAGATCTACAATTGCTATGTACAGAAGCTCAAGATTTGGGATAGGAAGATCTCACTATACAGGATATATATAGGAGGGATTGTGGATTTGCTTGAGGATTAAAGAGAGGAATGCAGTGGGATGGTGGTGGGGATGGGGATGGTAGAAAAAGGATTGAGTTTTTAGGATTGGGGGGATGGGAGTTTGATAGACAATGACTCAATCCACTATGTATGGTGCCTATTTGCTAGGTTTTCACCAACATACTTGTCTAAGGCACTTGAATTGCCAAGTTTTCACCAACATACTTTTCCAAGGCACTTGAACTGCCAAGTTTTCACCATTGGATGATTATTTTTCTTTACTTTTTTCTTTTTTGATTTTTTTGTATTTTTCTACTTTCTCCAATTTTTATGGATTTTCTAAATATGTAGGATCTAGTTCAGGCATAGAACCTCTTCAGATGGATGATTTTGATTGGATCATTCAAGGGCTCACCTTCTGGTGTAGATAACTGATAGGCTATAGAGCCAAAGCATGCTATGACAACATAGGGGCCCAACGAAGTAGGATCAAACTTGCCTTTCTTTTCTCTATGTGCTTGGACCTTCTGATTTTCCTTGAGGACCATGTCACCAACCTGGTGTTACAAGTAGTGGTCATTGTTGCACCAAAAGATCGACCTGTTAATGCCTGATACAACCACTAGAGTTATAGAAGACACATGAGGCTCTTAAACCATGTCACAAATCTCAAGGGGAGCACTGACCATTTTGCAAACAATCTCCCCCTTAGCATTACCCAAGGGGATTTGAACCTGTGACCAAGCTCTAATACCACTTGTTACAAGTATTGGTTGTTGTTGCACCAAAAGATCAACTTGTTAATGCCTGATACAACCACTAGACTTATAGAAGACACAGGAGGTTGTTAAACCATGTCACAAATCCTGAGGGGAGTGTTGACCATTTTGCCAACACCTAGAACTGTCTAGGATGGAGCTTCTTGTTATAACTCCTTTTGAGTCAATTCTGGTATGTAATCAAGTGATTATATGCTTGTTGTCTCTTTTTATCTAGCACCAGATCAAGTTGTGTGAGATGTGCCACGCGACAGTCTTCATCTTTGATATAGTTCTTCATGGAGACACACAAGGATGGGAGCTCAACCTCAATTGGTAGAATGGCTTTGACACCATATACAAGGGAATATGAGGTGGTTCCTGTGGGAGTGCAAAAGGAAGTATGATAGGCCCAGAGAGTGGGATTTATTTGGAGGTGCTAGTCACAACCAGAATCATTGACAACCTTCTTGAGGATTTTGAGGATTGTTTTGTTGGTTGCCTCAGCTTGGACATTTCCTTGGGGGAAGTATGGACTAGAGAAATGGTGATGGATGTGGAGTTTGGCACATAGATCATCCACATGCTAGTTTTCAAAAGGTGTTCTATGGTTTGTGAAGATGGTAGATGGTATGCCAAAGTGGCAAATGATATGCTATAAGATGAACTTGGATATTTGGATGTCAGTAGTCAGTAGTGAGGGTGAGCGCATGTGGAATCTCTTCAACCCATTTGGTAAAGTACTCTATGGCTTTGATTATGTACCTATGTCTATCTGAGGAAAGGGGAGTGATTAAGTTGATGAGGTCAAAGCCCCAACATGAAAATGGCCAAGGTCATGTAATGGGCTACAAGTTTTGTGCTGGTGCATGAATCTGATTTGCATGCTGCTGACATGGTAGACATTTCCTAAAAAATTCACAAGCATCATGTTCCATGGTTGGCCAATAATACCCAACTCGAAGTAACTTCTTTTCTAGAACCATGCCACTTGTGTGAGCACCACAAATTCCAATGTGGACCTCTTGTAAAGCCAGTTGTGATATCCTCGATGATAAAGGGTATTGGCTACAAGAGTGTAGCAGGAAGCTCTACAAATTAAATTTTGGCATTGGTTGATTGTGAGATGGGGAGATATGATACCATTCTTTAGATATGCATGGATGTTATGGTACCATGGGGACTAGGGACCAACCAAGACACACACCATTTCTACATTGGCATTTGCATAAGCAGGTGTGTGTAGCTACTCAACTAAAAATTTGTACTGAGTTGAATTATGATGGATCTCCAATAAGGATCCAATGGTTTCCATTGCATTGGCTACTTTGTTCTGAAGCCTTGGTATTTGTGTGAACTATAGATTTAGGAAATGATCTTTCAGCCTATCCACCAATTCTTTGTAGGGTAGTAGCTTGTCATCCTTTGTCTGTAATTCATCTAGGACCTTCTTGATAATCAACTGGGAGTCTCCAAATACTTGCAGTTCTGTTATGTTCTACTTGATGGCTTTTTTGAGACTTGAGATGAGTGCCTCATATTCTACAATGTTATTAGTACATGTGAATCCTAATTTGAATGACTTTGGAATGTAGTCACCTTAAGGTGTGACAAATAGGATTCCAGCCCCTGATCCATGTGATGTGTAGGAGCCATCAAAGTATAACTTCCACATGGGTTTTTCTTCAATCATACATAAGTGCTCATTAGGGAATTCCATGATTAGTGGATACACATCCACCAAAGGTGCTTCTACAAGCTGATCAATAATTACTTTCCCTTTGATTCATTTTCAATCTATGTACTGGATGTCAAAATCGCTGAGTAGAATGACCCATTTTTCCATACGGCATGTGAGAGTTGTCCTTGATAGTAGATATTTGAGTGGGTCCACCTTTGAAATGATCTTGATTGTGTGGCTAAGCATGTAGTGTCTAAGATTTTGAGTGGCAAAGACCACTACAAGGCATTCTTTTTCCATGGGTGAATAGTTTAGCTCATAGCCAACAAGAGTTTGACTAATATAGTAGATGGCTTTCTCTCTGTTGTTATCATCATGCTATGCTAAGAGTTCCCCCAATGTAGTAGTAGTCACTGAGATGTAGAGTATAAGAGGGCATCCTAAAACTGGTGGTACAAGGATGGGAGAGTTGGCTAGATACTCTTTGAGCCTTGCAAAACTTCTTTGACATATGGGATCCCATTTGAAGCTTGTGTCTTTGTGAAAGAGATGCGTGAAAGGTTGGCACTTGTCTTCTAGCTAGGAGATTAACTGACGCACTAATTGGAGCTTTCCCTATAGACTCCTAAGCTGCTTGAGTGTTCTTGGTGGAGGCATTTCTGTAATGGATTTGACCTTCTTGGGGTCAACCTCTATGCCTCGTCATGGTACTATCAAGCCTAGAAGCTTTCCAAATGTTACACCAAAGACACATTTCTTTGGATTGAACTTCAAGCCATAATGATGTAGCTGATTGAACACACTCTCAAGAATGTCAAGGTGTTCATAGCATGTTTTTGATTTTGCAAGAATATAATCCACATAGTCTTCCAGGATTTTATGGATCATGTCATAGAAGATTGTTATCATCGCTCTCAGATATGTGGCTCTAGCATTCTTTAGCCCAAATGGCATCATGTTATAGTAGAAGGTACCCCATGGAGTGGTGAATGTTGTTTTATGTTGATCTTCTTCTACTATATGAATCTAGTTGTATGCAGAGAAACCATCCATGAGTGATAACATCTCATGGTCCATTGTAAGGTCTACAATCATGTTTATATTGGGTAGCAGGAAATCATCCTTAGGACATGCTTTATTTAGGTCCCTAAAATCTGTGCAAATTCTGATGTCACCTGAAGGCTTCATGACAGGCACCATGTTGGAAATCCAATTAGAGTAATCAATGGCTCTAATGATCTTTTCTTGGAGAAGCTTTTATAATTATGCTTTTACTAGTAAGGCCACTTTTGGATGTATTTTGTGTAGCTTTTTCTTTACTAGCTTGGCGTTGGGGTCCACTGCAAGATTATGCACAACAAGATTTGGATCAAGCCCAGGCATGTGTTCATATGAGCATGAAAAATTTATAATTGATTCTCTAAGAAGCATAATGAAATTTGTTTCTTCACCCTTTGTCAGGTTGGCTACAATGTAGGTGATTCTGGGACATTCTTTAGTGCCCAAGTTGACTGGTTTGGTTTCTTCTATGATGATAGGTGACTACTCAGGTCTGCAATCCTGGATAGGAGGAAGAGGCAAGTCTCCAACTTCTAGCACCTTGACGAGGTTTTCACCAAAAGATACACCCTTTATTTTATCTTTTTTGGAGTCAAAATATTCCCCAAAAGAGTTTTCACATAAGGACTCATTCTTTTCTTTTTCTATTTCAATTTTACGACTAGAGCTTGCCTCCTCCCCAAAATATCCTTTAGGGTCAATCTTACCAATGTGAGTTGACTCTAAATCTTGATCTGATTGTGGGCCTGATGCCCCCATGAATTCTAGGAGCACTTATGTGCTTCAGAACTCATTGATGTGTGTGACACTTGGTTGATCCTAGTCTATGAGTTCAGGGTGGATGAGGGGTAGTTCTATTAGGTTAATGGAAAGTTTTTGGAGGATAGAAGTTCCCAGGAGGGTATCATCATCGAAGATGTCATCATATGATTTCTTTTCTTTTTCTTTAGGGATGTCTTTAATCTCTACGAGGTCATCCTGGCTATTCAAGAAGGGAACATTAGTCATGTTAGTGCCCCTAGTTATGGTATGGGGCTCTTCTATACACAAGAAAGGGGTATTAAAGCCAAGACCTTGATGTTGTGGATTTTTTGATGTTGTTATGAGGTCTTTGCTTCTACCTTCTTGTGGTTCTAAACCACCGCCTTGATATTTCCATTGTTTGGTGGCATACTTGTGTGATTGAAAATATTTGTCTTTGAAGTAGCCCAGGAGTTGAGTGTCAAGTGGTGGGGGGTCTCTATACAACCACTAGTTGATTTCAAGGTCCATCTCTTGAATTTTTATGTTTCCATGGGAAACAAAAGTCATAGGCCCCATCTTCTTGATTTCATGCTTGGTTTCAGCAGGATTTCTTTGCTGATTTGGGCATCCTTGTGTATGTGGATCAAGTAGGAGGGCTCCAATTGAAAATGCATCAATTAGGCTATATTCACCACAACCCTAATTTTTGATCTTGATGTAGGAGATAGTGGAGGTGAGGATAGTCTCTTGATCGCTATGGGGTCGTGAAGAACTGGTGACAAAAGTGCCAATATCAGTTCTAGGACAATGAGTGGAATGAGGGAATGATTCTTCAATCACATGGTAGTATGCAAAGGGTTGGGGATCTGTGTGGATGGTAACCTTAGTGCCTTGATGTGGAAATTTGATGCACTAATGGTAAGTAGATGGTATAGCCTTGATGGAATGGATCCATGGTTGGTCGAGGAGGATGTTGAACGGTAGGTCAAGATCAACAACATGGAAAATGGTGTCTTGTGTTGCTAGGCCTAGTTGGATAGGAAAAAGAATGGTACCTTTAGAGGTACACTCCAAGTTGTCATATGCCTTGATGGTGATTACTTCATGTGAAATATCAGCTTTTGTGAACCCTATCTAATGAATGAATTTGAGAGTACACAAGTTTAGGGCTGGGCCATTATCTATCATTACCCTTTTAATGGCAAAATCTCTGACCATGATGGCAATGCAGAGAGGAAGATTGTGGTTAGGTTCAACAACTGGTTGTATGTGACTGAATGTGACCTCTAAATCAAGCACAACACAACATGGTCATTATTCACTTGATAGAATTTGGGAGAGAGTATAGAGAACTCAATCCAAATTCCATGGTGAGGTGACCTGTTGCCTCCTATGTGAATGGGGTGTTTGAATACTCTCAGAACAAGAGCCAACAGTCGGGAGACCAATTCAACAATGGAGGATTTCCAAGAATCAAATATGAGAAAAATGAAACTAAGCTAAGAATGAATGCAATTAATCTAGAAAAATTTGAAAGAAATATGAAATGCAGATTTTTATTTGATTTTGAAATAAAGATGATATTAGACTAAGAACAAGTAAGAAAATTTAATCTAAATGTGAAATGCAATTACACTACTATGAGAAATTAAACTAGATAATGCAATAAAAGAGCTTTGAAAATAATGAGATATGAGACTAAAAAAATGCTATAGTAAGGATGCTCTCAAAAATTTCCCTCTTGAATGAGAAAAAAGAGGTTCAAATAAATAGAAGAGCCAAGAGGAGGAGAAAGAGTTTCTTGATTCGAAACTCCTGACCCTTCATATCCCTTTTTGGGACAAATAAGCATGAATTACTTTATTAAAAGAATGGAAAATGCCACATGAGGACCTTTCGAATATCTCAAATTATTAATTCAAGAAAAGGTGTCCATTCAAATAACAAGCAATTAATTAATTCCTTTTTATGTGTATTAGCCAAAGGGGGTGGTTTGATTTAATTTAATTTAAAGCAAATAGGACTTTACAATTAAATTAATGTATCATAGAGATAATTTAGCTAATAAAGTCAAAGAGACTTAGGAATTAATTTTAGTGTTTGATTATTGCAAATTAGGGTCTTTGCAACTGACATCAAGTCAAATTAAGTCAGGTAGGAAATAGAAAATTGCCTAGTGAACTAGGACTTTGATGATGTAGAATCGAGATAATGCACCAAAATTGATGAAGTTAAATAGGTGCCAATTTTGGGGTATTACATTTGCCCCTCTTTGAATTGATGTGCGAACAGCACGTTGATTCAAAGAATAGTCTGAAGTGACAAATGAAAGTAGATCAAAGCATGAATTTTCCGAAGTCTAAGTTAGATTGCAAAGACAATGGTCTTAGAAGAGAACCAGAATCGGGGTTAGATTGCCCCAATACCAATTGATGAAGATGCAGATTTAGGACTATCTCCGAATCAGGGTTAGGTTTCCCCAATACGAAGCTTAGTCCTTCGAGACCTGGGTTAGATTGCCCAGATAATGGTCTAAAAGAGATTTTGAGAGCTATCTCCAGAACGAAGCTTGACTCCCAGGAATTAGGGTTAGATTTCCCCAATACCTAAAAAGATTTCAAGAACCATCTCCAGAATGAAGCTTGGCCCTTGAGGATCCGAGTTAGATTGCTTAGATACCTAAAAGATAGATGATAAGATAATAAGATGTGAGGCACCAAGATGCCCCTAGCAATGAGAACTGATGATTCAAATCAGACTGATTCAAGAATAGATTCGACAAGATTCAAATGATGTAATCATCCTGCCCCCTCGAGAGTGAAATTGAAAGATGACATGTCAGAAGGATGATAAAAAACAAGAGATTGCAGAGCAAAAGCAATTAGACTAGATTCACGAAGCTACAGAAGTGAATCGGAGCAAAGCAGAGGTCCTGTTGACCAAGTTTGACCATAGTTGACCATGGTTGACTAAATTTGACTTGAATTGACTTTGATGAAAAGAGAAAAGATCTCAAGAACATGATGTAAAGATGAGGATCTAGCAAGAAAATGATGCCAAAAGGTTGACTGCACAAGCATCCAATCCAGAAGGAGTCCAATATTTAAAACACGATTTTGAGCCACTTAGAGATGTTAGATTTCGATTTCGATCCCGAAAAAGGATGCAGCCAAGATGAGACTGGGACAAAAGATGAGAACCTTTGATGAGTAGATCCAAATGAAAGAAATCAAGAGAGCAACAAGAAAGCACTCCAAATGCAAGCCTAGAATGAAAGATGCAAGTCTAAATGCAGGCCTAGGATGAACAAATGCAATCCTCCGGACTCGGCTATTGGACTCATCGTATTTATCATCATAGAGCTTTTCAAGTTCGGACAATCGCAAGATGTCATACAATCCTCACTAATATCGCTATCATGAGAGTATGAATATGACATGAGTCTTAGGTTTGTTGGAATAAGATGTAAGTATTAAGGCACAAGGAGCCAGAATGACCTGAACACCTATTCCTTTTAATCTAGCAAGTTAACATAAGCATTAGAGCATAAATGCTAGAATGACCTAAATGTCTCTTGCGAACAAACACACCAAGCATGCAGGAGTTCCTTCTTTTGCCAAAGATTGCTCACAGTGACCCTTACGTTCACTTAACAGGACGAGCATTTACAATTTCACCAGTAGCAAAAAGAAGTCACTCAAAAGACAAGGAGAAGAACCAACCTCACCAAAGCATCCATATAAAAGGAGTCGAGGTACGCATGGCCATCCAATACGAGATAGAGGCTCTTACAGATGGACACCCCTCTTAAATGAATTCTTTAGATCATTGGAACTAAACCAACAAACAAAAAGCAAAAAAGCAAAGCAAACAAACAAGCACTCAAAGAAAACAAAGCTCAACATGCCTCAAAGGAACATACAATTAGTTTTAGTTTCAGTTTAAGTTCGTGTTCAAGCGGATTGAAGTTGATTCGGAAAGATAACATTTGAAGTCTCAATGAGATAATGACAGTAGGCAGACACAGTGAGAATCACTGGTGATTGATATAAGGGAGAAATCCTGAAGAAGAGAGATCGAATGAAAGCTAGGTATCCGTAGGCAGGCATAGTGGGAACCACTGGCGACCAATGCTCAAAAGAGTTTTTGAAAGTGATAGGACAATGCCCCCTAGACCAGGTAGGTGCCCCCAAGTGTGAACCAGTTCCAATCTATGAAGAGTCGAGAAAAACTCAAAGACAAGCGCATGAGCTAGCAAACCAAAGCAGGAAACAAACTAAAGCAGGAAAGCGGGAAAACAAACTAAAGCAGGAAAGGAAGGAAACTAAAGCAGGACACTAAGAGCCAAGTGATGCTGAGATGAGATGCAGCTTCAGGAAACAAGAGGTGCCTATTTACCAGGTTTTCACCATCTTGGCAGAGATTCTATTTTTGCTACCATGACGCCTGTTTACCAGGTTTTCATCAATGGCACATTTTTTTCTTTTTCAATTTTTTTGTACTTTTCTCTTTTTTTTATTTTTTTTGTATTTTTTTTAATATCTCATTTTTTTGTATTTTTTATTTTTTCATTTTTTTGTATTTTTGAAATTTTCTATTTTTTTTGTATTTTTTTTTTTTTTCATTTTTTTTGTATTTTTGAAATTTTCTATTTTTTTTTTGTATTTTTTCAAATTTTGTATTTTTTTTTGTATTTTTGAAATTTTCTATTTTTTTTGAGTATTATCAAGGCGCCTGTTTACCAGGTTTTCACCAGGATAATAGATACATCAAAGCGCCTGTTTACCAGGTTTTCACTAAGATGATCATTTTTTCAGGACATTTTGCAATTTTTAGGATTTTTTGCAATATATCAATTTTTAGGATTTTTTCAGGATCAATAAGTATGTACATGAGCACATAGAGAATGTCAGTTGTAGAACTTTTTTCGATGAAGAGCGTTGATGGGCTCTTTGAGTTTCTCTCCTTCAGTGGTGATCTCTGGAAACATAGTCATTTGTAGTAGTAGCCAGCTAAGAAGTTGTAGAATCAGAACCAGATGTTGTAGCAGTAACAGGAGAGCCAACCAGTAGTGTCCAACTATCGAGAGATCCATAGTCAAGGAAAGATCACTTAAGTGAGACCCACAAATATCCTCATGGACACAACTTAACTCTTCGTCAGATTTCCCATGCTCTAAACGCTTAGGAGGAGTACATTCTGGATTTCTCTTAATCATGTCATTAGTAATAAGGAGATACTGATATGCACTTTGGGAAAAGGCAAGATGGAGTGAATAGGGTAAAGTATGAGAGGCAAGGGTGATGAAATGGAGGGAAGCATGAGAATTTTGGAAGCTCGAATGACAATTTTGATTTTTTCTTTCTTTGGAATCCACATAGCTTTTGAATTTGTTCTTCTTTACTTTGAGGTGCTTTTGATGACAATGCCTATAGAATGGATTTCAAGATCCATTTTTTATTTTATTTTTTGGCTTTTGATTGTCTTCTTCTTTTTGAGGACCTTTGCGGTCTTTTGAACACCTTTGTTTCTTTCCTTTCTTCGTAGTCACATGTCGATTAGATGGGACACGGTGACCTTGAGACATAAGTGGATTCTCATTATTTTTATTTTTATGTTGCACATCCAAGTTACATCCAAAAGACTCAGGAATGATCGATGAAAGAGGCTTATATGACTGGTTCAGGTGGAGAGGTGGAAATGGAAGTGGACATGCCACTTTTCTTGGAGATGAAGAGGGAAGAGAAATAGATGGGATGGGCTCAAGTGAAAATATATCAGTATCATCCTTATCATTCATGGATGCATTAGATAGATCAAGAAAGTAATCTTCCATAGAGTGTTGTTGATTGTGAGTCATCTTAGAAGAGTTAGATAAGTTTGGAGGAATATTATGTGAGCCTAACCAAGATGGTCTATTCCAAGAGTTAGGTCCCCTTTCAGGTGGTAAGAGTGCATGAATAGGAACCATTTCAATTCTGGATCTACCAATATTCCATGAAGCTGTAACAGAATGGGGTCTTACATACCCATGATTTGCTGGAGCAGTAGGAGTATAGCTTGGAGTATATGGCCTAGGAGCTATAGGAATGATCTCCATAGGAGGGTGGAAAGGATCATCATCAATAGCTTGATCTGGAGGATCATAACTTTCTCCTCTTTCTGAGTTCTTAAGACTAGCATATAGGTGCATAGCATCAACTGGTATTTTCATAGTAACATCTGATATGGAGTCTGATTCAGCTAGAGACATAGTCAGAGGTAGACTTTCTTCATCACTATCATCTATCAAAGGAAATGTTTCTTCAACAGGAGGATCTTGTTCAGTAGTAGAAGTAGCAGAGTAATCTAGAATAGGCATACCTTGAGGCATACCCAAGAGGAGGGAAGCATCCAATAGTTGCTCCCAATCAGTATGTGTGCCATTGGAGTTGGCAATAGTAGGAGTCTATTCAATAGTAGAAGTGGTGGAACAATCTAGAGTAGGCATACCCAAGATAAGGGAAGCATCCAGCAGTTGCTCCCAATCATTATGTGTATCATTGGAATCAGCAGTAGTAGGATTTTGTTCAATAGTAGAAGTGGTAGAACAATCTAGAATAGGCATACCTTGAGGCATACCAAAGATAAGGGAAGCATCCAACAGTTTCTCCCAATCAGTATGTGTGCCATTAGAGGCAGTGTCATATTCAGTAGTAGCTGCAGTAGTAGAAATCTGTTCAGTAGAGTGTATAAAATCTTCCTGGTGAGGACCAAGATCATGTTCTTGAAGCACTTGAGAAGGTAGATAAGACTCTTTCTGGTAGTCTGAATCAGAATTTTGATCATTCAAAGGTCTTTCATTTGTCATAGGCTAAATCTGTGTTTCTTCATCATCTAAATCTGCATGTGAGTGCAAGCTGCAACTAGGTTGGTCAAGCTCATAGCTCTGATAGCTAATACCAAATCCATCTTCAGAAGGTTCCTCATAGGAATGTGGAGATGGAGGGAGAGTTGTCAATGACAAGATAGACTCAATCTGATATTCCCCCATGCCAATATCTTTGATCTTCAGGGTCTTTTCTATTTCTTTTAGCTTGGCATCATATAACTCAATGGATTCTCTATTGGCAGGAAGAAAACTATCTGTCGCTTCGGTAAGCATCTTAGCAGAGCAAGTATTTAGGCTAGCACTATTGTCAATGAGGACATGGTGGACATGCTCAGGACCTTCCATAACTTCAATGTGTAGGGGAGCATCATGTGGATGGCTTGGAGAGTGATCATCTTCTTCAGGGAATGATAAATAATGAGGCGAGGTCAAATGACCCACCATAGATTGAAACTGGTCGAGATTGAGATCTTTGGGGATGTTTGCCTTGGTGAGGGCTTTATCCATAGATAGTTTTGGTCTGGATGTCAAAGGTTCAGGACCTTTGAGAACAATCTTTGCATGAGATCGAGGGATAGCATTCGCACAAGCTAGAGATTGTGTGGATTTATAAGAGGGAGACGCAGGGCCTTGCAAGACAAAGGGAATTTTGGGTTTAGGAGTATCCTCACTCTCTAGAGCAATGATCATGTCATAGTGAGAGATCCAAGGTTTCTTCCTAGCAAATCTAGAAGGTGGTTGAGCTTCTATCATAGCCTTCTCAGTGGCTTTGATCGTTTGTATGTTAGAGCTGAGATTGAAAACCAACTTTGAAGGTTTTGGCATGTTAGAGCTGAGATTGAAAACCAACTTTGAAGGTTTTGGATCTCCCATCTTGTTGGTAGTATTATGAGAGATCATGAAAGATTTGATAGGTTCAAAAGGATCAATAGGTTTAATTTTAGAAAGTGACCCTTCAGAGTCTTGCTGGTCTTCAAACAATGGGTTATAATATTCTTGAAATAGTAAGTCAAACTATATCTGAAACAATGGATTGTAATACTCTTGGAATGACAAAGAATGTGAGGATTCCTCACGAAGTTCAGATTTTGCAACAGATTCAGAATGATCTATGTCTTGATTATGAGGTTTGCTTCTATCTTGATCAGTATTCTGAATGTGATAAATCTTTCCACTTCAAGTCGTGATAGTCATAGATGAAGATGTAATGAGAAAAGATTTAGGATAATGCTAGACTCTGTCTCTAAGATAACGAAAAGGAGATAAATGGCTAGAACAGCCAAGATGCAAGATGAACCTGGTACAAATTGTCAAAAAGAGATGGCTAGAACAGCTGAGATAAGACAATTGCAATGCAAGGTACAAGAGCACAATGAGATAAGGTAGACTAATGAGAGACAATACGATTCAAAGCAAAGATCGATCGATTCCTAACTCAGGACAACCAGTTTCTGACGGTGAACGACAAGAAAATAGAAAAATAGATCACGGACAAAAAGGCAGATCAGATTTATGTCATTGATCAAGCACATAAGATAGCAATCAAGGAGTTCAATCAAACAGTCTTCAAGCAATGGGCAAGGGACAAAGCAACCTTGTGCATGAACAGGAATAGTGACTTAGTATTTCTACTCCCTAAGGACTCTACTTGTGTATGTTCTTGAGAATGTTTTAGCAGGCACTTAAAACACAACAACATCCTAGCAAGTTGTCTACAAGGATATACATGTCTTTTCTAAAGGGAGTCCTTGATATATGCAAGGTACGTGAGGTATGAATCCGTAGATGAGAAGAATTTGAAATCACACAGCCGGGGGGAGACGGTAACCCAAATCTCCTCCTTCACTTCTCAAAGGTATAAAGTTCTTTGAGGCTTAGCCAAGAGTGAAATCTAACTCATTCCCAAGAGAGGTGTCTTTGGATTCACCTCCTGATATTTATACTCTGCCAGAACATGGGAGTTAAGGTCATCCCTTGAGGTGATGAAATCCCCAAGCAGGCCTTCTAAAAAAATGAAAAGTAAGTAATTCTCTATCAAAAAGTATTGAAAAGTACTAAAGGTGGTGCATTTAACCCTTCAATTAAATGTGAGGTGAGTCTACAAAGTGGTGCATTTAACTCCTTACACAAACTCAAAGTGAGTCCACACCCTAGAAAACAAGTGAGTTCCAAAAAGCACAAAAGGGTTGCCAAGTGGAACAATTAACGCTTCTTTCCTATAGACCCCTCCCCTTTAATGTGGTGCTGAGATTGCAACCACAGGGAAAAAATGAGGGGCCGATGGATTAGCATGTCCAATAACCCAAGATAGAAATCTAGATCAATCACAAGTAATCTAAGACTGCTAATCAATACTACTCATAAGTGCAAGAGGGTTTGAATCATGGAATATTTAACTTTCCAAGTAAACATGAAGTGAGTCCACAAAGTGTTGCATTTAACTCTTCATGTAAACAAGGAATGAATCCATGCCCTAAATTACTCAATGAGATTTTTGATATTGGAACCAAGAATTACTTAAGGTGTAAACACAAGCATTCACTTACACAAACTTGTATGAAAGCAAATCTATGTTCATTCATTTCTCATTAAGAGCATCAATTAAAATGTGTTCATGTAAACACTCAAGCCAAACACATGAGAGGTTCAATTTTAATCCCAAAGTCCAAATGTTATAAATATTTTAAGAACTCACCTTAGGTCTAAAGATCTACAATCCAGCATTTAGCTCACATTCGAAAGTACAGAATCAAGACAAATCAATGACAAACCGTAAGATATGTAACATTGTTGTCTTCAAGACAGTCTTTAAAGATTGATTAATTTGACCCATAAAATCACAATATTAAAATTTCTGGAAAGAATTAAGTTTTTAGCCAACATTAAGAACTACCATTTTCCAAAATTACAAGGTCTTATGATTCCATTTGGTTCCTCAACCAATAACCTTTTCAGACTGCAATTTTTCTGTCATAAATCAGATTTAAAACACCAAACCCTGCCTAGGGAATCACATACCTTCCTCAAAAAAAATCCAAATGAAACAAAAACAATTTAAAATTAACTATTAATTAATCTAGTTTCCAAATATGTAAGCCATTTATTTTTCCCATTCATAAATCATTTTCTAAGAATAAATCATTGCCTGCAACTCTAATGCAGATTGTTAAAAATCAGTTTTCACTCAAATGCCCATAACTTTCACAAATCTGCATAAAAATGACTCAAACTAAAAGGAAATGAAAGCTAATTTATGTATCTTTTTAATAAATATTATTAGAGATCCTGATTCTTCATAATTTGTTTGTACCAGATGTTTCAATCTGACTATATTCAGAGAATCTCAAATCTGCAAATACCCACTTTCACCAAAATGATCATAACTTATTCATTTCTTTATAAAAATGAACCAAACCAAAATAATGATAAAGAGGATTCATCATTCTATCCATCCATTACTATATTATAAGTTTTTCAGGCTGTACATGGCCGTACAAGGCTTGGAACCAATACTAAAATTGAAAAACCAATCAAGAATGAGGTCAGAAATTGATCTTTTCTGCCCCACGGTGGGCACCAAAATGTATGTGATTGAATGTGACCTCTAAATCAGGCACAACACAACATGGTCATTATTCACTTGATAGAATTTGGGAGAGATTATAGAGAACTCAATCCAAATTCCATGGTGAGGCGACCTGTTGCCTCCTATGTGAATGGGGTGTTTGAATACTTGCAGAACGAGAGCCAACAGCCAGGAGACCAATTCAACAATGGAGGATTTCCAAGAATCAAATATGAGAAAAATGGAACTAAGCTAAGAATGAATGCAATTAATCTAGAAAACTTTGAAAGAAATATGAAATGCAGATTTTTATTTGATTTTGAAATAAAGATGATATTAGACTAAGAACAAGTAAGCAAATTTAATCTAAATGTGAAATGCAATTACAGTAATATGAGAAATTAAACTAGATAATGCAATAAAAGAGATTTGAAAATAACGAGATATGAGACTAAAAAAATGCTATAGTAAGGATGCTCTCAAAAATTGCCCTCTTGAATGAGAAAAAAGAGGTTCAAATAAATAGAAGAGCCAAGAGGAGGAGGAAGAGTTTCTTGATTCGAAACTCCTGACCCTTCATATCCCTTTTTGGGACAAATAAGCATGAATTACTTTATTAAAAGAATGGAAAATGCCACATGAGGACCTTTCGAATATCTCAAATTATTAATTCAAGAAAAGGTGTCCATTCAAATAACAAGCAATTAATTAATTCCTTTTTATGTGTATTAGCCAAAGGGGGTGGTTTGATTTAATTTAATTTAAAGCACATAGGACTTTACAATTAAATTAATGTATCATAGAGATAATTTAACTAATAAAGTCAAAGAGACTTAGGAATTAATTTTAGTGTTTGATTATTGCAAATTAGGGTCTTTGCAACTAACATCAAGTCAAATTAAGTCAGGTAGGAAAGAGAAAATTTCCTAGTGAACTAGGACTTTGATGATGTAGAATCGAGATAATGCACCAAAATTGATGAAGTTAAATAGGTGCCAATTTTGGGGTATTACACTGGTATGTTAGATGGTTTGAAGGAAAGAGCACAGGATGCGGATAGATGTCCCATAAGGTTTTCAAACTGGATGATGTTAATGTATGTGGGTACATGTCCCTCATGAAGGGCTTTGTCAAGGATTTTTTGATGGAGGGGTGAAGTATGGACAAGGTCAAGGATGGATATTTGGGCTGGTGTATTCCCAAGATGTTCTATAAGGTTGTATTGTGCATTGTGTGTTGGCCTTGGACATGCATCAATGACAATTATCCGGCCTCTTCATGTGGTGATTGCACATTGACTATCTGCTCCTTTGACATGGATGACATTGATTGTGGGCTTGACTTGGGTTATACATCCAACAAATTTTTCATAATTGATATAAGTAGTAGTGTAGTCTCCTTGTTTTCCTTTTCTTTTGTTCTGATTAGGAGGATTATCATTGGCTTGTTTCTTTCTAGCATTGTGTTGAGGGAACACGTTTTGATAGATCTGCAAATTGGCATTAGGCGAGACTTGGACTAGTGTGTCCACTTGGATCTCTTTTCTATTGATGAGATCTTGGATGTAATGCTTGAGTTTCATGCATCTTAAGGTAGTGTGGCATTTGACATGGTGATAGTTACAGTACTCATGATCTTTGTACTAGTTAGGCTTGGGAGTTGCATCATCAAATTGCTAGGTTGGTGGGTACGTGATCAGATTGGCCTTGGCCATTCAGTAAAAGATAACATCCAGAGGTTCACCAAGTGGTGTGAATATTCTCTTCTGATTAGCTTGGGTTTGAGACCTATTCTGATTGGTAGTAGAGATGGCATTAGCCTGATTGGTTGGATTGGCTTGATGGGCTTGATGTGCTTGCTGCTAATAATTCTGCTAATTGTTCTAAGGTTGATATTGCTACATAGGTTTTTGATGAGTTTGAGGCTATTTTTGATATGTAGGAATAGGTGTAGGACCGGCCACAATGATTTGGACATGCTTGGTGTTTGTAGCTCCATTAGTGATTGCATTTTTGTTACGATTCTAGTAACAGGGTTTATCATTGTTGGGTTTACTTTGGGAATTATTTTTGTAGTGTCAGATTGTGCCTTTGTCTAGGAGAGCTCTTTCAATACATGTCCCTTTTCTTTTGATATCCTGATACATTTGGATATAGTTCATCCTCATGAAGTGGGATAGTTTGGATTGCAGGTTATTGATGAAGATTTTGGTCAGATGCTTCTCAAGGGGATGGTATGATAACTTGGTAGTGAGGTTTTTCCATCATTGCAAGTAGTTTGCTAAGATTTATCCTTCTTTTTTTTTGGAGTTGCAAAGGTCTAGTAAGGTCAACTCATTCTCAACATTATGGGCATATTGGGCAACAAACTTCTCAGAGAGCTTGACAAAAGTTGTGATGGTTCCACATGGTATTTTTTAAAACCACTCAACAATAGTTCCTCCCAAGCTTTTGGAGAATAGGTGCAAAAGATAATTGTCACTATAAAACACTTCTTGGCATGCCATATCGAACTCTTTGATGTAATTTACAAGGTCTCATTTCCCTCGATATTTATCAAACTTGGGTGTCTTGAATTTTTTAGGGAATGGAACAATTGTGATTGATTGATCAAACAGATAGGGACATACCTCTTCAAACTTGAAGGTTTTATTCTATGTACCAGTTTGAAGCTCTTTAAGAGAATTCTTCATTGCTTCCCACTCGGCATTGATCGGTGTTGGAGTGGGTACTCCCATTTGGAAAGAGTCTAACAGTACTGGTGAATAAGGGTGATTTTGAGGTGGATATTGTGGAGTGGGATGTGGAGATTTCCCCGCAAGATAGGTAGATTGGAATGGGTTTTGAGATGATGATTGCTGGGGAGGATATTGTTGCTAAGGTGCAGGGGTGTATTGTGGTGGGGGATATGGAACTACTTGTTGGTGCTGGTGGATGATGGGATATTGTTGCTGTGACTAGTAGGAGGAAGCTTGTTGCTACTAGTGAATGATAGGGGTTTGTTGCTGTGATGGAAAGTATTGTTGTTGCAGAGGAGGCTAGTGAAATGATGCATCTTGCTGATAAGATGGTGCTTGATGCACTTGGCTTTGTCCATGGTTCATGTAGGTTGGGTGCATTCCTGCATTACTGAAGGGTGGAATGGATGTAGGGAAATTGGAAGCAAAGGGGTGTTGGGCAAGGTAACTTGTGAGATGAGATTAACTCTACTACTGACATGGGGGAATTACTTGAGATGCGGTAGGTGGTGTGGGTATGTAACTTGCAAATGGGGGGAAATATGAAATTGGCAAAGGTTGGGATTATTGTTGTTGTGTTGCTTGAGGGAATGTGGCTTGTTGATTTGTAGGAATGGATGTGGGAGAGTGAGATGGTATTCCCAAAGCTTGAATTTCTTCTTGAGTAAGGCCCCAATGAGAACCAGTTCATTGTGGGAATTTTGATGCAGAGGATGTTGGAAATGTAGATGTAATGAGGGTTTGAGAAGTAAATGGTGGATTCTAGAATCCCATGGAGGTCATACCAGTTGTGAAGGTAGCTTGTTGGTTTTTTTCTTGGGAAAATGCTTATTGGGGGGTGGAAGAGGATTCTTGTGTTCCCCATGAAAAGGGTGATGCTGATGTGGAATTTTTCCAAGTATGAAATGGGAATGATTGCACTACCCCAAGAACAGATGATGTTGATGCAAAGGCTTGTTGGGAGAAAGAGGGAAATGATTGTGTTGACCCCAAAAATGATGGTATGGATGCAAAAGATTGTGGAGTAAATAGGAAGGATGATTGTGTTTCCCCTAGAAAGAATGGTGCTACTTGACCCATGGAAGGTGGTGGAATTGCTTGTGTAATGGTTTGTTTTGGGGGTGGTGTTTAGTTTTGTGAAAAGCTTTGGGTAGGAATAATGAATTGAGTTGCTATAGAGGATGATGGTGTGCCTATGAGAGGAAATGGAGTGGATTGTTTTTCTTGTGTTGTAGGACTTGCAAAACTTCTTTACAAAAGAGGAAGGATGGACAAAGCTACTTGTGATATGTGAAAAAGTGGATCAGGGATTTGCTAGATGATGGGAGTGTTTTCTTCTATTGGGATTTAGATGTTGTTGATGGGGATGAGATGTTGGAGATATGGTGGAATGGGAGTACCCTCTTGTGTGAAGTTATCCAATAGGTTTTGTTGATACTGACTGGTGAGTTCACTAACTATTTGTGCTTTCCCTGGATTATTCATGAATGTTTCTATTGCAAAAGAAACTGGGGAGATATTAGGATCATCCCACGTATTAATGGTTTTTTGGATCTGGATATCATAAGCTACCATTGTGCTAGTAGAAATGTTGAGATTGAATGAGCTAGTGGTTTGATAAGGATCCTTGTTCCTTCATTTTCTAGATCTTGTCTCGATAGGCATGGAGCGGAGATCTAAAGATGAAGATGTTGGATGGATGGATGCAAGATGTTCCTAAAAGACTCTATAGAATGATGGAAGTGACTTCTAAGGATGGTGGATTTTTAGAATGAAATGCAAGGATTTAGAACAACTGAAGGATGGTGATGATGGTGAAGGATTGGTGAGATGCTCTGATTTGGATTGAGGATGATAGAGGATTGGCAGGGGATAGGTCTTATTTGGATCAAGATTTTGTGGATGATTGGTGGGATGTTGGTGGAAGATTACTAAGTGTTAACAAATGAGCTATTGTTTTCTTGATGGAGGATTAGTGGTAGGATTTGGTCGACCTAGGATAGACTAATGATCTTTGGTCAACTGGATTCTTATCAATGCAAGCCAATCTCTTGCTTGAGATGATGAGGTTGTGCAAGGACAAGTTGGATTTCCTTTAGACAATGCTCTACTAAAGGGGGTGATTTCTGATTTAGGATAAGGATTGAAAAAAAATCAAAGGTTTTGAACACTAAGTGCTTTTGGATTTGGATCTCTAGATTTGGTACAAGGATGGTGAGGTTGACTTGGATGCTGGATTTTGGGTCAAGGATTTTGGGATTCTGATTGTGGATTGTTGATGGAATGATGGTGAAGGATTATAGAATGATGCTATCTCTAAGAGGATGACCTAGGTGCAACTAAAATGGGTGATCTATGATACAACTACAAGATGATGAAAAATGCAACTAAGAATGTTTCTAGGATGCAACTAAGGATTGGTGGTGATGTAAAGCTGAAACTAGGATGAAACTAGGATGAAGGACTATCGAGATAGGATTTTGGATTCCGATGGAAGAGTGGATATGTGATGAATCTAGCTAGTCTTCTCTTTCAATATTGACATAGTGATGGTTACCTTGGAATTTATATGCAAACTACTTGACTCTTGCATTGTACTCAATGTTTTCTAGTCTCTCTTGATTTTTCTCGTCTTCTTGGATTTCTTTAAGGGAATGTTGATGGTTTTTGAGATTTCTCTCAGAAAATTTCTTCTCATGATAGACTGGGGATTTGGGAAGCTAGGATTTTTTGTGTTGGGTCAAATCTGACATAACTTGGAGAAATTTTGGTAATTGATTTGAAACAAGGCTCTGAGGGTCTACTTTTAAAAGCTCTTTTCTGCAATGTTTTCTGAATAACTTGAATCAAGTTGTAGATCAATTTTTATGTTTCCAATGGAAAAGGGTAGAATTCAACAAAGAATTTTGAAAAAATAATCCTCACAAGGGAAAAGGAAACCTTGAGGTATACAAGCAAGATGACTAACCCCTGAATCTAAAAAAGCTTTGAAAAGTGTATATTCCAACAAGTGTTTTCACTGAGCTTTTGACTACGCAACCACTTCAAGAAGATCTACCTAAAGGGAGGTGAGTATCAAAATCCTTTCCCATAGCTTGATACCCCCTAAAAGGGGATACATATGGTGAGTATCTTAAGGTGATTTAGATGTAGATAGGGTAGCCTCTATTTTAACAGGTTTGTAGTTGTTCCATGGAGTCATCCCAATCGGTTTGTACACATGTGACTCACTTAAGATCCTAGTTGACCATGCCAGAATCATATGGATTATTCACCTACCTTGGGCTACCATAAGCATGCATCACCCGAGCTTGAGGGGATGTAAGTGAGAGTTTTCTCAGTGCTTTATTTCTATACTAGTTGGGGAAGATACCGGTTTGAGGTCATTCTCCAGAGAGGAAGCACTTTTCTCCCCAAACAAGCCTCTCTAAAAGTAAAATAGGTGAACTTGTCTGACTTCAAGTGTTTTACATTACTTAGATTAACAAGGATTTGCAGAAATGGGAAACTCCTAGATGCACATCAAGAAGGTTATTTTCCCAAATTGATTTAAGTGTGTTGAATTGAAAATTTTGAAGACACAAGTGTTTAAGGCTTTGATTTGATCTTTCTCTCCTCAAAAAGTAAAGCTTTGAGCGATTTCAAGCTCTTTGTTTTGGGCATTCGATATTTGATTTTTGTATTGCTTAAGAACTTTGAAATGAGCTTTGTTTTGACTTTAAGTCATTCAAGATTGAGTTTTTTTTTTTTTCAACTGAATTTGAAAGAGGAAGGAATATAAATTCTTTTCTTTCACTATTTAGTTCACTCAAGATTGTGTTTGATTTGGACTCAAAGTAAAAATGACTCCTTTGGACCTTTGGTTTTTCATTCAAGAGTTTGTGTGTTAGTTTGTATGTTTTATACTTGAAATGAGATTCCTAGATTTGGTTTGATGCATGAAACTTTGAAAAGCATTCAATATTTTTCAAACATGAAGTTTGTTTTAACCAAGCATAAAGCACTTAGGATGACTTGGAAACATTTACAAATGATTATGACTATTTACGAACCAATTAGGAAAGTTTTAGCAAATATTTGGTTGATTTTCTTCCTAGTTTGCATGAGACTTTTAACAAAACTTTGAGATATTGCAAATGAGGTTTATTTTAGCTTTTTTTGATGCATTAAATTTGATCTAGGACCATTTGAATTCATTTTAGGATTGATTTTAAACTTGTTAGATTTGAAGTGCAAAAAATTGAAGTTCTTTTTAAGAGCCCAAAATGTGAAGTGTTCCTAACTTGCATGTATGACTCTTAAAACCCTAGATTTGCAAGAAAAAGGTTCTTTTTAGCCAAATGAAAGTCCTTAGATGTGATTTTGAGTGTTTTAGGACCAATTAGGAAATATTTGAGCTGGTTAGGATTGTTTAGGAAACATTTAGGAAAGACTTACAGATTCTTTGATTTAATGCATCCAAGAGTGTGTTTAGTGTTCATTTTAAGCAACCAAATGAAGTTTTTGAAGTTCCTAATTGATCAAACAAGTTGATGAGACTTAAGGCCTTAATTTTTTAGTTATTTTTATGCATTCCAATGGTACCTATAGAATATGGTGTTAAAAAATTGAAACAAGCAGTCAAAAGGGCCTGAAAACCCCTAGAAACCCCAAAAAACCAACCTTTTCTTGGCCTAAGGCCTTACAAGACCTCCCTATTTTCCATATGAGTAAATAGGATAGGGTATTCTGATTTTCTTTACTCATACAAGTATTGGTTATGCCTATTATGAGTAAGGATGCTTTACAATACAAGTAAACAGGGCTAGTGGGCCAAAAACAAGCCAAAAAGGCCAAAAAAGATCCCATACAAGTTGTGGGTGGTCCTAGTATGAGTCAAGGTCCTAGATCATATGAGAAAGTATACTAGAGATTCTACTCATGTGATTATTCACTTAGAACTAGATGAATTTTTTGAAAACATGAGTTTTTTGCTTGGAAAACCCTAAAAAATGCAGTTTCAAAGGTGTGTAGGGTCCCATCGGGCGTGCCAAAATGTGATCAGTGAAAAGGATAACCTATCTTGAAAGTCATAGACATTAAAACAATATTAAACATGAATATAATAGCATATTCCTAAGCTTAAACAAAAAAACTAATACAAAGACACTCAAATAGAACTGAAACAAAAGCACCCTGTCACCGTTTGATTTGTTCTCACTTTAGGGAGGTGGGTGTGCTCTCTATTCTCATGTATCATGTCCCTAATGATTATTGGGGGGGATTTGGGTTATTTAAGGACCATGGACACTCTATAATGGCATAGAATCAGGTATAGGAGACCTGATTTGCCCCTAGAGCCTAAGGACCCAAAATGGAGCTCAGATGCAGATTAGGCTACATGATGCTTATTCTAAGATTTTTTTTAACCAAATATGATGCTATATTCTATGAAAAACAATGAAAGAAAACTATGTTTAATCCATTTTTCTAGGCTATGATGTGTTAGAAAGCTTAAAGAAACAAAGAAATCTAACAATTAGGATTGATTATGCTAAGTCTAGATGTAAATGAGCATGATAAAAATGCATTGAAGATAAAAACTAAGATAATTATTTTCTCTTGGAAGGAGGAGTATTTATATGATTTCCTAAGGGCTTGGGTTAAGAAGAAGACTGAGGGTTAGAGTTAGGGTTTGGGGTAGAGTTAGGGGTAAGGTAAGGTTTACCTTGGGTTAGGGTTGCTCACACATGTGTGAGCAACACTAGGGAAGTGTGCAAGGGGAACAAGTGTGGAAGAAGAGACATGGGTCTCTTTATAAGGCTATAAGAAGCCTTATAGAGGGTGTAAGAGGTTTAAATGAGTGTGTAGGGCTCATTGAGGGAAGGGTTTGACCAAAAGTTAAGGAGACTTGGATTAGGCTAAGAAATGTAGGAAACATCTCCTAAATAGGTTTAGGGAAGATTGGAAGGGTTTAGGAAAGGTTAGAAGATTCTAGGCTTTTGAGGCTTTAAATAAATATAAAATTTATTTAGGGAATGTGACATCATTTATTGAATATTGATTCAATAAAGAGAGGAAAATCATTTAAATTTGATTTAAATGCTTTAGGGAGAGATTATTTAATTAAAGATGCTTAATTAAAATAAAGGGATTTAATGGCATAAAAATAAATAAATAAATTAAATAATTAATTAATTAGTAAATGATGATGTCATCAGGAGTTTTTAGAAAAATAAAAATACTTTTATTTTCTAAGGATTTTTAGGTGTCTACAACCACAACACAAAATAACCTCTATTAGGTTAGCCAAATACTATTTTGTGTGTAACACATAGATTATTGTCCCTATCTATCATCTCCAAAATATACAAAAGGAAAATAAAGCATTTGAAGCATCATACCATGTTGGCACACCTTCTCCTAGATCCAACATGTTTTTCATGATCACAACACACCACTACAAAGATAGAAACCTTTTGAGTCAACCACAAAAGATGAAGTAGTAAATGCATGTCATCCAAGAAAACACAAAAGGTTATGTAGACCTCCAATATCTAGGTGAAAGCACAAGATAACATACCTAACATTGTCATATCTATATTAATGAGCCATAAAATTTTATCACTTCATGGTGGAGGAAGAATACAATATCTCTTGATGTGAGTTAAATTAAATCAAGATTTTTGAGAAGTTATAACCTCTAATATTAACCATCACAATTCATCAATTATGGGAAGGAAAAACACAACATGCTAGGATACATATCAGAAGGTTATTCACAAGAATATTTTTCCATGTCCATCAATATTATCCACTAAAATATCTCTAATAGAGGATGTCATTAACTACCAAAAATTCCACTAGCTACTACAACCATTACACTCTATCCCAATCCAATATCTACATTAATTTGATGTGATTTCCCCCTAAAATTTTTTATGGTTAATATTAGCAAACCTATTGAAATTTTAAGTTTGAAAACTTATGGAGCTTTGATATAATTTAAATATTCTTATACCAGGTGGACCATTGCCTCCACCCACCACTTTTTGTATTAAATTGATACATCTAGACTTTGGAATTCCTTGATTGATACACTTAATAGAAAAACTCCAAACTTAAAAATAAATCTGACGAGCATTTGAAAGGACTCCAAATATACAAACCATCTATCTACTATCTTGGCTACACTCACCTTACTAGGTATCCCATTACCCTATCTAAAAGAGTCAAATTTGCATGTAACAACCAAGGACCATTGTTAATTACATGTCCTTATGTACATGATAATATTTCTTAGATAGATGAGAAATGAGATCTAATTCCTTTAGTCCACTTTTCAAAAATATTCAATTAGTTATTATATAAAATATCTCATTAGAGAAATTATGAAGCTATACTACCAACCAACCCAAAATTGAGAACTCCAAAGTTGACTCAGTATTTCCAAACTAATTTGATCCTTTAATACATATCCTAAACTTGAGAAACAAAACATACATTTAATTCTAAATCTAAGACCTAACTATGTAGCTTTCTAGGATGACTCGGCCTATCATCTTTCCTCCTTTAAACTATCTACATCTTCATGTTGTAACTTTCCAAGATTCTGTCAATCTTATGATTGACACATAGACCCTTCAACTAATTCATAGGATACTACACAAATTTTCAATAGTTTCACTTCATACTATTATAACTACTAATAACTCTTCCTCCAAGGACTAAAAAGTTAAAAATTACAAAGTGCAATAGACATTTAAGGATTAGTCAATCGGTAGGTCACCCACCAATTTATCATTTATATTTTCAATTTTTAACTTTCAAGAATGACCTCTATATATTTTTTGTAAATACCACCTTCTCCTGAATAAGCCAATGAATTAGCCATACTATTTTCTTCTCTTTACATATGATTAAATTTAAATTCCTCAAATAATTTTAAAAGATCTAACATGCTATACCTTAAAAATAATTTAATCTCCAATTCAAGGTAGATCCATTTCTAAGGGAATTAATTATAATGGTTGAATCCCTTCAAATTACACTTCCTTGATACCTACTTCTTTTCATAATAAAAATAACTTTTACCAAGGCCCTAATTTTTTCTATATTGGTTGTATCCACTTCTAAGTATTTATACTAATTGTCTACCATAACTCCATTCCATGAATGGATTAAATATTTTTTTCTTGAAATGTCAGGATTACCTATAAAATCTCCATGAAAGTTCATTTTATACTATCCTTCTTTAGAGGGGCACCATACACTTTGATTCTTTATTTTCTTTCTTTTCTCTCCTCTACTTCTTATAAAGGTAGGATTCTTTAACCCAAACCATCTTCCTTAGACAATATCATCCCAAATAGTAAAATATGTATATTTATGAGAATATGTAGCTAAAATACTATTGACCACTTCCACAATAGTGGCTTCAATTTTATTGGACAGATATTCCCATGACATTCCTTTCTATACAAAGATTCTTCAATTTTTTTCTTTCAAAAGTTCTCATATTAGAAGTGATGGAGGGGTAATCAATAATATTCCATAAACTCTTGTTGGAAACAACTTTGGTAATCCTTAAAAAAAACTCACTATATCATTAAGGAGAGTATTAATTCACCCTAATTTAGCACATAGCCAATGCCAATATTTTTGTGCAAATGGGAAACCCAAAAGAATATGATCGATAGATTCCTTACTTTTCTTACATAGAGAACACACTAAGGGGCTTGAAAATCCTATCTTTCTAAACCAATATATAGTAAGAGTTCTACCTTGAAGATTTGCCAAAGTAAAAATTCCTAGCTCTACCAAACACATTTTTTCCCAATATAAGTGTATTAGAATCTGTCTTTTGAATCCTATTCTCTTTTAGAATTTCTCTATAAACATCTTTAGAGTTATAATTACCTGATTTCACTCCTTTCCATGTCAACATGTCTACTCTATTCCAAAAATATAATAATTCATCTTTCAAAATATCCTTGAGTTTAACTAAGTCATCCCTAAGAGTTGGTATATCTTAAAACCTTCTCCATTTCCATCCCCAATAAATGTCTATATCATTTAAAACTACATGATCTTTAACTTTATCTCCCTAGTTTATTATAAAAACTTCACTTATGTTCCTTGAATCCATAATACTACTAATAGTTAAATAAACTCTACATGTATCCTCCCAAAACAAAGTCTTTTGGCCATCTACCACAACCTAAGATACTTTCTTTGATATTAAATCTCTATATTTTAACATAAAATTCCATACTCTAGATACTTTTGGAGGGCTTGATGTTCTAAAAAGACTCTCTTGATCCATATATTCTAGATACTTGTTTTTCAGAATCTTTACCCATTTCAAATCAAGATTGATTTGAATTTTTCATACCAACTTAGCTCCTAAATCTTTGTTTGTCCATAACTAGTTTCTCAACCCTACACCCCTACTTCCATAAGTTAAAAGTTTTTTTCTAGAGCTATCAATGCCATCATTTTCTTCTCTATCAATCCCTACCAATAAAAGGATATCATTTTACTATTCAACTTAGTGTTGGAATTTCCAGAGAGAGGTAAACAAGACATTAAATATAAATTGGGAGTGATAATAATACTACCTCCAACATCATCACTGTACCTACCCAAAAGAACCATTTTATTTTCCAAGATTCTATTTTTTATCAATTTTCTCACCAATAGGATCCCACACTTTATTGGTACTAAGTGTTTTATCCAATAGTAAACCTAGATAAAGATATGGGGGTTTCCCTTCCTTAAAACCTAAAAAATCCAAGATCCCCTTCTCTATTCTTAGATTAGTGTTAAATAAAAATATCTTTGACTTGGATTTATTAAATTGTTACCCAAAGAAATTGAATATTCTTTTAGAATATTTTTTTATCTATTTTGCCTCCATTTTATCTATATAGAAAAACTACATTGTGTCATCTACAAACTATTGGTGGAAAATTTCCTCCAATTCTATAAAAATCTTAACGCCTTATAGTCTTACCACATGTTGAGCTTGGCTCATAGGAATCCCCAAATAATCTACCATTATTATGAAGAGAAAGGGATAAATTGGATCACCTTGTCTCAGGCCTCTTGAAATTCCAAAGAAACATTTTGGAGATCCATTTACTAATACTGATAATCTCATATTAGCTATGCTATAAAAGATAACATTTATCCATTCTTTGGAGAATCCAAATGTCTCTAAGAGCTTACATTAAAAAATTCAATCCACTTTATCATGAGCCTTTTTAATATCTAACTTGATTATCATACTCTGTATTTTATTATTTTGAATAGAATGTATAGTTTCTTGGGTTGTAATCAATCCATAAAAAAATGATCTACCTAACACAAAACTTGTTTTATCCTTTGATATAATAGAAATTATTACCCTTTTCAATCTATTTTCTATAAAAAAATGTGTAGATAATAGGCCTATGCCAAAGAATGATTTTATATGAGAAAATCCTACTTGTTTTCTATGTGATTTTATATGAGAAACTCATACCTATTTGTTGTTTAATTTTTGTACTTGAAATTCACATAAATGCTTTACCACCCCTAATAGTTCACAACCATCACAATTATTATATCTCATGTAAGTAGGAACCATAATCTTTTATATTACAATCTTCAAACATTTTATAGATTTAACCAATTTTGGACATGAGAGGTTTTCCCTATGTTCTATTCATATTGTTTCTTCACCTTTTTCAAGCCCAAATAATATGACTTACCAATCCTAATGGGTTGATAAATATGTATTTAATGCAGGGGCATTTAGTTATTTTAATCTATATATTCTATTATCTTGTGTAAAATCATTTCCTTTTGATCTATTTCTTAGTACTCCTTTTTGGTTAGGGACTTTGTTTTCTTAAAATTAGAGATAAAATCCAAATTAGTATCTTAGTTTAGCTTCGGTAGAACTCATGTCTATCAAGTCTTTATCTTTTCCTTTATCATTTATATTATTTTAATCATCTTTAATTTTAGAAATCCTATTTAATTAGAACAAAGTCTTCCTCTTTATCTCATTCTATTCTATGAAATTTTATCACTAGAAGCTATTAAAGCCCATATACGTTATTCCTTGAATTAGCTTATTTATTAAGATTTATGACAAACTGAACCAAAGAATCCTTTCCTTAACTTACTAGTATTATAAATATCTTTTTAATTTCAAAAACCAAGATAATAGCCATAATCTTTCTTCATTCATTTATTTTCACAGAAACTACCATTAATGAGATATGTAATAATACTCAATCAACAATGGGATATTCATTAACTATTTATTAACTATAGGTATATCTTTATATTGTGTTAATAAGATTCATACAAATAATATCAAGATAGAAACCAACTACCTATTATTGTCAAAATTCATAATTTAATGACTGTTATAATAGGTTCTACTTTGCCCTTATAGTATGACCATATACATATATAAACTCCATTCTACTAAAAATATATTTCAAGTCCAAAAATTATCTTTACCAAAGGATACTTCTTATAAGTCCTATATTGACTTTATCAGTATATCCTACTTTCATAAAAAAATAGGGCTTAAAGTCCATCTTCTTCCATCTAAAGTACTATCTACACACATATCTACCTGAAAATATTACTAGATAACTATTCAAATCCCTGATCACAAGAATTTTCTATCAGAAAGGTCTCCCACACATAATCAAGCATGTTTTACCTAATTTTTTGGCTTTCCTTTCTAGTACGCTAAAATCCAAAAAGACACAATCACCATGCATGGGGAGTTTCTTTCTTGTTAGAGAGGAAGAACTTGCCTCATCCTCCATCAGTTCAAGAATACTCTTCACTGTATCGGCTTCCTTCTTGGGTCCTTTTCTACACTTTCTCTCCTTGATTATTACTAGTAGAAGCCCCTAAATCCACTCAACCTCCACATCTACAACCTCCATATTGGGTTTGAATCCTTATTCCACTAAATAATCCTTCTACCAATTGTTTCCTATGGCTACCCTTAAATGTAGATTCTTTTGGAGGAAGGCGATGTTCCTTGAAATGGATGATTTCCTTTCTTTAAAATCACTAACATATTTAATTATCAAGAGTGAAATATTGGGGATACCTTCTGCCTACATGCTTACAATTCTTGTCTCTAATAGAACTATTTAATTCTCTGGGTATGGAATCATGAATTCTTCATCCATATTTTTAATTTTGATGTTCAAATCTCCCAAGATTTATTTTTTAAACACTCTCCATAAATTTTGGATAACTTCAAATTTGACAAACCCATAACTAGTAAGATAGCAATGAAAGTTGCATGGATGTCACACTTAATCATGAACCATAAATTTTTATTAATGAAAGCTTCCCCGTGTTGGCATTAATGTTTTGTCATTGATGTCAATGTATTTCTTTATTCCTAACAATTTCCTGGTTTGTTCAGTTGATTTTTTTATTTGGTATGAACAATGTACTTGATGTCAGTTACTACAAAGATAGAGATGTGTTGAGGAATATATGTACTTGATTTTGTTCAATTCTTAGAGGTTCTTTCTATGTTTTAAGGAATTTATGAGTGATTTGTCATAGGTTATTTTTCTAGTTATTTATGTGGAGACAAAGTTGTAGTTTTTGGATCAATGAGGCTCAATTATGCAATATCTTTTGTTGCTAACATTGTGGTGATTTCAAATCACTAAATATGATCATATATCCCAATTTAATCCACCAACATGAATAGAAAATGATCCATAAACATTAGTAAGAAACATGAATTACCACAAAAAAAAAATCTCCACCTTAGAATATATAACTTTCTCTGCTTTATTCCTCAAGAAACTAAACATCAACCTTTGTCACAAAATAAGAATAACTTTCCAACATCCAAATCATGAACCATCCGACTGAGAACACACCAAATACAATGCACACACACAAAATACATATTTTCAAACAAAGATTCTTTATAGGTTTGAATCCTACCTAGGGTCTTGCGAAGAACCTTGATAGAAAATGCCCAGGCAAAATCCAATCAAGACAACACAAGAAATTCACTCCATAAGGGAATCTAATCAAATTAAACTAGAATGAGAGACTTCATGGTAGCCACACATAACTTTATCTCCCAAATCTTAGATTTCTCCTCACAACAAATTTTAATTCTAAAATTCTCTCCCAAAATCTATTCAAGCAATCCTTTTCAATCACTTTTAGCTCCT
>BSBK01010752.1:385000-450000 GCA_027943335.1 Chamaecyparis obtusa | reverse complement strand
TAGACAATATTTTTGAGTGATGCAAGATTGCTTTTACACCCTAGATGCTCATGCATCATTGAGATTCTTAAGAGATGCTATAAATGTCCATTGCAGAACAAAGGGTAGCACATTTTAACTTGAAAACACTCAAATCGACATACATGGCAAAATGTAGAATTGTGGTTAGCGTGCATGTGTTATTTAATAGGCTACCCCTAAAAAGAGAGGTCATCTCATTGAAATGAAATAATTGAGGGGTTAACGCAAGATAGTATTTATGTAAAATTTTATTAAACAAGTGTCATGATAAGTATTTGGCCAAGTTTTCTTAACATCTTTCGACCTCATATGCAAGAAATAAATTCAGTGAAAATGCTTTAGAAACATTCAACTGGATGCAAATACCACCAACATCCTCCCCACCTCCATATAGATAAATCTTTGGAAAGCATATGTACATTATCAAAGTATTTGAGAAGATGACCTTGTTTCATTTTTTTTAAATTGGTTCGAGTGCTTGGATCGACATGCAAGCAAAATGTGGAATCATAGACAACAATCCTAGATTGTTTGTCAGAGCATCTCAGAAAAATGTCATAGGAATGATTCAAATTACCCAAACAAAAGAGACATCTACCCATCGATGATCTTGAATAATTGCCAAAGAATATGGTTAGAAACGGTTTGGCCGAATAGTATGAAGGATGTCAAAGTGCATAAAACTAGGTACTGGAGCTATCTAACAATGTGTCTGCATAGAGATAGCACCCCATTTAAAATAATGATCACAAATTTGCAAGATTTTTTGATAAGATATGATGTCTTAGTGAATACAATGGTGGTTGTTGTAGACACCTAAAATTGCTCTATCGTCTATATGCGACGATTTTACTAACTTTCATCTTAATTAATTAAATAATTTCAATTATTTAATTAATTTGTGTCATTCTTCCTAATTCAAATTTTGAATTCAGCATTTCCCTCTAATTCTATAATTAAGTAATTTTAATCAATTATTTGATTATTAAATATGTAATCAATCTTCATCACTAATACTTCTATAAAGTAATTAAATAGTAATTATTATTTAATTATTACCTATGTCTTTACAAGTAATTAAATAACTACATTTTAAATTAATATTCCCTCTTTGTTATTATTACACCTATGTAATAATTATAATTATAATTAATTAATCAATTTCCCACTCATAATTAAATAAATGCCATTTTATTTAATTTACTTATTATTCCTCTCATAAATAAATAAGTTTATTTATTTATTTATATTCTCCCATTTACAAATAAATGAATTATTTATTTATTTATTTAATTATGTTTATTCTTCTAGTTTTGACTAATACTAAGTTTTAGTCTACTAATCAATCACATTTTCTGACTAATCAATCTATTCAGTTATCAATTCAACATATTCAGTCATCTATTATATCTAATCAGTCCTCTAATCAATCTATTATGTCCACAAAGCAAACAATTCAATCAAATCTCTAATCTATTCACTTAACAGATCAATCAATTATGTTGACAAGGCAATCAATTGGGTTCGCTCTTCAATCAATCTGAGTTCAACTCTTCAATCACAATCAATCAGTCTCATCAATCATGGAATCTTGATTAAAACCTTGAATTCCTATAAATTGAGAGCTAATTCTCATATTTTGTAACCACTTTCATAAACCACGTGAATTATAAACTTTTGAATTCTTATTTTGTCACAATTGAGCTTGAAACTAAGAACCCACATTACATCAATAAGGAGAACAACAAAGGAAGACTAAAATCTGGTTTGCATATGCATTATTTGAATTATTTTCAATTTATTGATTGTTTATGCTTTTTGTTTCCTTCATCCACACCATATCCATCATGCGATGCATAAAATGATGATACCTTTCCAATTTACTACCAAGGGATATCCACAATACAAATCCAAGCTAATACATTCTTTAATGCTAGTCCCTTCTACAATTTAGCATTCTTAGATCCAATTCCACTACATGCTCCGTTCCCAAGAAAACCTACTCTAATGAGTCTCATTCAAAGTCCATTCCTTATTATGCCCAAGTGTTTCAAGTCCTTTCAATAATCCACCATACATATCGAAATTCATGCCCCACGTTAAGAGGGTTATCTAAAGTATAAAGAAACAAGTCCTGAAATTGGTCAAGATCAAGATACCAAGAATGTCCAATCCCATCCAATATTTTTCCAAGATCCCATAAGCCTAGAAAATTATGAAGATCCCCTTATCCACTTGTTTCATGTCCAACATGATCTCCTTCCATCCCAAGAGAAAATCATCCTTCCAAATCCATCTCCTAAGTAAGACCATGATGTCCCATACCCTCCATCTAGTAATCCTCTTCCATGTCAAGATCAAATTATCCCTTCATGTCCACCAAAAGATCTTATCAACTCTCCATCTTCATGTTGTAATCCTCCACGTCCACCTCAAGATCTCATTGCCTCTATCCAAGCTAATAATGATCCTATTACATACCAACTTGGCTCATCAACTTTTATTTGGTCTAGTATACTTTGTGATCCTATAATTCCTTATATGCCTCCTCCACCTCAAAATGGACTCACATCTTGATTAAAAAATAATCAGTATCCAATTTCTTAGAAGATGTGTCAGAACATGCATTGCCAATGATAGGGGTTAGACCTCAATGAACAAGATATATTAGAACCCCATGATATCAAAGCAAGTCCATATTATTAGGGCCTTGGTTATATAGCTCACTCTCAAGATGTTGGTATCCCTGTTTCATCCAAAATTCCCCCATCTAAACCCAAGAATACACCTTTCCCATCATCCAAAACTATTTTGAGTCTTCATATCCCAAAGTCAAAGCCTTTGTATCTTCCATCAGTATTAGGTCCTTATATTCCTCCATCAGTCATCCATATCTACTCTAGTCCACAATCCATCTACCATATCATAAATCAAGATCACCAAAGGCGTGCATCCTTGAAAACCTTCCAACCATCCATCTATATGAACTCCTTCAATAAAAATCCATCTCATCCCTGGCCATCCATGAATCTGAATGCTCTTGGAAGCAATTTGGATGCCAAGCATAAAATCCAAAAGTTTAGAAATCCACATATGTTCAAGGATCAACATGTCCCATCTAAAAGAAATGTAAAAACCATGCAAAATGTGATCCAAAAGAAAAAATAAAAGTCTGAAAGGCCACAAAGGCCCGTTAATAAAAATAAAAAATAAAAAACCATGTGGATTCCTAAGTCTCTTATTGAAGCAATGCTTTCAAAACAACCACAAAGGAAAGAAAAAGCAAACACTATGTGAATTTCCAAGTTTCTAATAGAAGTACTACATCCTTAAAAAATCAAAATCGACATCCAAGCTTTCTATTCTAAAGGGTTTCACCATTCCTCCATGTAAATGTATTCCATCTTCCAAATCTATTTTGGGTCCCTATGTCCCAAAATCCACAACCTTAGATACTTCATTTCCTCCTTCATCCATTTTGGGACCTTGTGCCCCAAAATCCATGTCCACTCCTCCAAATAAATCCCAAAATCCAAAATCTATTTTCCTTCCATCACTCCACCACCACTTATGGTGTGTGCCAATGTTGGTCTTTCCAACATTTCCAACCACCAATACACAAGTCTTATGACACCCCATTCATTATCCAACACCTAATTTCCATACTTCCATCCCCCTTATCCTATCCTATGCATAAACCCTTATCTTAGTCCATTTTATCACTCATTTTATCCTTGTTTTTCATCACACTATCAACATCTTTGAGTATACTTTCAATAGCCATGGTTTGTTATAGCACATCCTTTAGGAGTACTATCCAAAGAAAAAGATGCTTGAGTCCTTTCTTCATATCATTTCTTGTGTCCATTGACTTACACAAGGTCAAAAAAATGCTAAAAAAACTATTGCCTTGATGGAAACCTAGAAAACATGCATCTTGTGTGACAACAAAAAAATAGAAATCAAGAGAAATAATTTATGGTGAAAACTACTTCTTGTGATGCCTTGGGTAAGTACCATGATGAAAACCTGGAAAATAGGCATTGTGTGTACATCATTACCCTCTTTCACTCTACGCTTGGGGGAAACTTTTATTCATGTTATCCTACCTACTATAGCTCCCAAAATCCCTTATCCTCCAGTGTTTGTCGCCCTATCAACCTCCATATCCCTTTATCCACCTTTGATCTTGACAAGATATTGTCTAAGTCACTTTAATCCATACTCTTTAGTACAAATCCTTTGCCTTATTCATCCCTTACTTCTGTCATCCATTATCATATTTCATATTACTTTCCCAAATCCATTTCTTGGTCTTAATCAAGAGTAAGGACATAAAAATAAAGAACATATTTTTAGAAACATCTTCACATGTCATTTACCATAGACCCCATGTAATTCAATATGTTATGTCATTGCCTACATAGCCACATATTTGATCTCTTAGCTTGTTAAACATGTTATCCCATTGTGAGATAGTTCTTGCGTCCAAATCAACTCTGATTCCATAATAAGCTACCCCCATCTTTCACTTATTTGTTGCCATCCCATCGACTCATTCTTCCATTCATAATGTTACATGCCTTGCTAGACACTAGGGAAAGTAAATAAAATCATGTTTGAGAATAAATCCTAAAATATTCCTTTCACCTCATTCAGTGAATTGAAATTTCCTAAAAAATCAATAAAAATCATAAAATGTCCTGAAATTTTTAATAAAAGTCATAAAATGTCTTGAAAAAAATAATAAAAAATCTTTAAAATATCGTGAAAAACTCACTAAAAATTTGAAGAAAAGCATTTTTGTCTTTCTCATAATTTTCAATAAAAATGTCTTTTGCAATGTTAAACACTTTGAGCTTACCCAAGCAGTACATCAAACAAAAACTTGAGCTTAACAAATCATGTATCAATAGACAAACCTACCAAGCTAGTATACAACCTAATCGATCAATTGCCTATTTGTTTACATACTTGTTAAACAACGTGCCTTTATAGATATGTCTTTCCTAGAACAAGTGCCCTGCCATATAATATGCCTTAATGAATATGTCTTTCCTACAAAAGGAATCCTATCAAACATTGTCCTACCAAGAAACACACATCTTTGGCAAGAAGACGAGTATGATTGTTGACTCATTTGGTCAAGTGAATCTTATTCTTTTGTCATGTTCTTATGCTTCTTCATGATATCCACAAAAGATTAGAGAAGCGAGGATAGTTCATGGTTCTATTTTTATATTTCTGTCATTTGTGGGGTGTTTACCATGAAGTCTTAAAAGAGCATTTTGGGTTTATGTGAGAAATACATTCACACATGGGCAAAGTATCTCCAACAAAAAATATTGCCAGAGATAGTGATGCTCATGGATGTCGCACATACATCAACTCTTACTCCTAGATCTTGATGGATTGGTTAACATTCCTTGTCTATTATAAGTGTTTGTTAAAAATGCAAAGGGATAATCCTACCTTGATCTTTCATATCTTGGTGGGACAAAACTCATTTTTCTATAATAAAAGTGGCTCAATGATGAAAAATAATTGCTCAAAATCTGAAGATTTCAAAGAATGTGGTATTAATGAATTCTAGATTTCAATGATAGTTCATTTTTCCACTTGATCTATATCTAATTGCTTCTTAATCTAGTCATATCACCAAAATCTCTTTATTAGTCAAATTAGTTCATCAATCTATCAAAATGGTCAAATCAATTTTCAAATTAATCAAATAGGGTATGTATTCCATGAAACTAGGAATTGACACTAGTCTTAAACAAGATGGGTCCTTCCTAAAACTAGACATGATTCTTGTTAACAATTTATATGTTCAATGTTGATCGAATATTCATCATAGCCTACCAATATTCTTTACTTCTTACTAATTATTATTTTATTTTATCATTTCCTTTATCATTCATCATCTTCTTTTGAGAGATCATTCATGTCTTTCTTGCACAAACAATCTCTCAAGGGGGCATTTATTACCTCATCATCACCTTGTTCCTGCTAGGGCATACCAGGGCATAATTTTTTAATTATTCTTTGAAACAACGCTTGAAAATTCATTGTATCAAAGAGCGGCAAAATGTAGACACCTAAAATTGTCCTATCACCTATACGAGATGATTTTACTAACTTTTATTTTAATTAATTAAGTAATTTTAATTATTTAATTAATTTGTGTCATTCCTCCTAATTCAAATTTTGAATTCAACATTTCCCCCTAATTCTATAATTAAGTAATTTTAATTATTTATTTAATTATTAAATGTCTAATCAATCTTCATCGCTAATTCTTCTATAAAGTAATTAAATAATTACATTATTTAATTAATATTCCCTCTTTGTTATTATTGTACACCTATGTAATAATTATAATTAAGTAATCAATTTACCACACATAATTAAATAAATGCTAATTTATTTAATTTACTAATTATTCCTTTCATAAATAAATAGGTTTTATTTATTTATATTCTCCCATGTGCAAACAGATGAATTCTTTATTTATTTAATTGTATTTATTCTTCCATTTTTTACTAATACAAAGTTTCATTCTACTAATCAATCACATTTTCTAACTCCTCAATCATGTTTTCTGACTAATCAATCTATTCTGATATCAATTCAATCATCTATTTCATCTCATTACTCCTTTGATCAATCTATTTGTTGACAAACCAATCAATCAGACAACTCTCTAATCTATTTACTTAAAAAAGAAATCAATAATGCTGACAAGGCAATCAATTGGGTTCACTATTCAATCAATTTAAGTTCAAATCTTCAATCATAGTCAATCAGTCTCATCAATCATGGAATTGTGATTGAAACCTTGAATTCCTATAAATTGAGAGTTATTTCTCATATTTTGTAACACCATGAATTATAGACTTTTGAATTCTTAGGGTGTCACAATTGAGCTTGAAAATGAGAGCCCACATTACATCAAGAAGGAAAAAACAAAGGAGGACTAAAATATGGTTTGCATATGCATTATTTGAATTATTTTCAATTTGTTGATTGCTTATGCTTTATGTTTCCATGCTTCCTCTTTTGATGTTAGGGATTTTACTAATTGTGATTAATGAAACTTTTTGTGGTAGATTTATGTTCAATTACAGGTTTCTATATTTGAATTACACCTGATTACAATTGCATGCATTGAAAAATATGGAAACATACACAAGGGTAGATAATTGCTTGACTAGATACCAAAAAGAGATTGCACCTCATAAAATATCATGGTTGCAAAGCATTTTTAGCTTTAATACATATGCTAAATGGCTATGATGAAAAAGAAAAAACAATCATTTATCCACAACTATCGGAAGAAGGTTTTCCAAATATTACTATTGCAAAGAACTTTGTGAAAATTCAAACAAAATAGAAGCTTTTAAACTATACATGTGTATTCATCAACAAGGTTGCGATTTCAATGGCTCTTGGAATACATGCATGCAAGCATGGAAGTATAATGAAGAGCCAGAGACAAAACATGTGAACCATTTTATGAGGATGCACAAAAGAATAAGGTTATGACAGATTGGCAATATAGATATGAATAATTTTAATTTGGTGACAAGTATTACTGCACTTCAACATTGGAACCCTATTTCTCAAGGAATAACCTATGTGGCTTCTTGATTTCAGTGACTCAATGATATCTTTCCTAGATGATGGTTAATGGAAATGCTTCAATCAATTACCACAATGTTGCTTGATGCACACCTTGAATTTGACAAGGAGCATTTTGTGAAGATTTTTTCCAATCAAGAAACGTGGATGGTCATAAGCATATGTATAGTAACTACTTGTTCTCACACTATACCCTAGCGAAGAGGTTTTGAAGAGTTAAAGATTAGCTCAAAGGAAGAAAAAATATTTGGTGAAGTCGATATGTTTTTTGAAAAGGATGGTTATTAAATGAAAATGAAGAACATTCTCTTGAAAGTGAGGTTGATGGTGAACAAATGATTCTTAAATCAAGGAAAGACTCAGTGCCAACTTCATCAAGATTGTATATATTCTAGTCATTTTCTCAAAATGGATGGGTTTCATATAATATCCTTTTGTAAAAGTGACTTGGCTTTAGGATTTAATTTTTGAAAAAGTTGTTAGGTAAATCCTAACTTGTTCTCAAAAGAATAGTTATTAGAAGTAGTCACTTGCATATTTATACTAAGTGGTTACTTAAGTAGTTATTCTAGGTGATTGTCTCAAGTAACTACCAGATAGTTATCCTAAGTGGTTATCATGGGTAGTTATACCAAGTAGTTACCTAAAGTGAACCTTAGGTAGTTATCCTAAGTATAAAAAAAAGTGCTTAAGTGGTTATGCTAAGTGGTTACAAGTTGGTTTTCAAAGAGAGCCTATAAATATTGGGCTTATGTAATGTAAAGGGAATTTTTTTAAAAATGAGGAGACTATGGAGAAATTCCCAAACAAACTTTTGGGTTTAGACTATGTACATAAGGGTTTTTGATTTTGTATATATTCAAAGAGATAATGAAGAATGCATTTATTTGTATGTCTCAAATGTATTCATGAGTTTTTATTACCAATTTTTCATATGCTAAGTTGGTAATCCCTTTATGTAAAGGTGAAATTCAATTGTTCTTTTATCTATATAATTCATGTGATGAAATGCATTCATTTCTTGGTATCTTGATGTGGATGTACTAGAATAGAATATATTTTAAAATGTTAGGGTTTGTTATCCATTCTTTTTCCATCATTTCATTTTGCACTAAAAACCCCTATATAACCATTATCCATTGTGAATATCAACCTAGTATTTGTATGTCTACTATTGGGGTTTCTTTTATCTATTTTATTTAGTTCTATTTTGTCTTATTTTTTACTTTCAGGTGAAAAGTACATAAAAAATATAAACACTCCCATCATATGATGGATCTCCCCCTCTCAAACGAAAAGGAAGATTGTAACTTGATCATGATTCAGTTGCAATCTCTCCAACTGTTGGCATGGTTATCACTGCTCACATGGAAAACATGGTCAGTTCTAAAGAAAAATTCATAGTGACAAATATATTTACCAGCAATATTGTATGTGGCAAAAAGGAGGGTTTCCCCATGGTGATTAAAGGAGGAGGTGTTAGTGCCTAAGTTTTTTCTTGGGGATGGGGTCTCCCATTGTGACTCTTCCAGTTCGAAGCTCTAGTCAAATGCGACTATCATTGATCACAAAAAAAATCAATTAATCAATTTCATTTGATTCACATACCAGTCTTTGATTCCTTAGCTTATCTTTGTTAGTCACTTGTATCATATGTTAACAATCTTTATTTTCTTTTATTATACTAACCAAAATTCAGTCGTGTTCCTTAGATTTAATTAATTCTTCAATTGAGTCTTATAAATGTCGTTGGTGTGTTAGGTATATATTTTAGCCAAAATCCATGTTGTTTCAATATCAAGTAGTTCAACACAAATAAAAAATTCCAATTTATTATACTTCATCATTTTTTTCTTAATTTATTCTTCATCTTCACCTTTCATTTCTTTACATTTGTCCTTAATTTCAAACCCATAAGAATTATTTCTTTGTTTGACAATGCCACTATGAAATCTTTAAAATATTCACAAAAGAAGTTGTCCATATATGTGTGCCAAATAAATTTATCATTTTCAATCATAGATGATTGTTCAATAAAATCTACATGTCATATGCTTTTGGTTCAATACATTTTATAATTCATCGGCTCAATAGGTAATGCAAGTCATATGCCTTTGGTCATGTCATCAACCCTAATTTTCTCACATTCATTAAAACTTGGACAATTATTCCTTGTATATGTCCTATATTAACAATTGAATGTTGCAATGTGTAATCCGCTTCTACATGACATGTATATAGATGATTCTCAAATTTGTACATTCCTCTCATCAACATTCTTCATATTGTCATACTTTTTATGTAGGGATTTCGTACATATTTGTTTGGTCCAAAGATCATCAAATAAGTTAATTATCAATTTCTTACACATATTTTTTTTCTTTAAATATAATTATTTGAAGAAGCACCTTCAAAATAACTGAACCTTCAAGTCACAAAATAAAGGGTAGATGGTAGCACATTATATAGCACCACAACATAATAGAAAACTATGATTTAGGAATCTAATATAATTGTTAATATTGCATATATATAAACACATAAATATATAGTATACATGTGTGTGTGTGTGTGTGTGTGTGTGTGTGCATGCATATACTTATATGTATATGTGTGTGTACATGCACATTATTCATTCCTTTGTTTTGATACAATCGAAGTCTACAAATTTATTCTATAATCTATAAGTTTAATAGTTATTTAAGTTTGTGAGGAGAAGAGGTTGTAACATGCACACCCTATCTTCCAAGGACCACATGAAGTCCCTTGTGGATCTCTATTCATAAAGACATGCTTTCATGTAGGAAATCTAATTTAGAAACAATGAAAATTCTTCTTTTTTCTAGGCCTATATACCACGTGCAATATGTTGATTTAGTAAAGGTGTCATTTTTTTTTATTTGGATGCATGCACACAAACACACACACATTTCTATTAGGATATATTCTTCCATTTTATTTCACTCATTAAGATGATAGGCTTCCCTTGTGAGGTTTCTCGCATCCATACATAGGGGAAACTTGTCTCACACCTTTGAAACTAGTCTCACGCATAAAACTGCCAAACCTCTAGTTTTTAGAAAAACATATATATAAATGATGTTTGACAACTGCCTAGCAAAATAAAAATTGAATAGAGAACTTCAAATCTATAGACCATACAGGATGTGATTGTCTTGATTTCTATGTGGTAAATTCACAAGAAAATAGGTTTATTTTAAAAAATGCAAGTAGGTAGAGGGTTCGAATTTGTCTTATATTTCTTCAACCCTTGTAATGATGGTTGTGGATGTGCCCAAAAATTCCATAAAAAATGGGAGATTTGAAAGCGAGAAGAGTGGGCTACAATTTCCTCTTTCAAGTTTCTCAACACTTTCATTTGCATCTTCCTTTTTTGGTTGTAATATATTTGTCATTACTTATCATTCAAAGAACAAGGACTCGGGACTGAGAAAAATTGATTTATTTGGCTGGGCATTATTTTTATGGTTTGGGATTCCAAGATCAAAGGGAAATTCACAAAATGTAGTCAAGGGTGTGCTAGGTGGAGTCTTAGGATGTCGTGAAGAAAATCGAGGTGATTTCTCCAGTCAAAGGTGTTGATTGTATTTAGATGGGTCCAACTAATATGGGGTTCTTAAGAGATTTGGGAAACAAGAAGGCCAAGGAGATTTTATTGAGGGCACAAAGAGGGGTTTGGGGGGCCAAGAATGGGGCTTTTCTAGTTGATTTTTATTTTTCATGTGGCCCTCTGGATGAGCTTCAGAAGAGGGGCTATCCTATGGTGAGTGGGGTTGTGGATATTGGGTTGATTAGAGATGTTTCACTCCTAGATATCAAGAAGCATAAGGTCTAGAATGGTGGTAGTGCTTCTACGAACATGGAGGAGGGTCATGATGTGGAGGTTTTGTCTGACAATGAAGCTAAGAAGGAATATGCATGAAATCCATCACTGCAGTTGTGCACTTGGGAATGGGTTGAGGGAACAAGGAATTACAATCTCTATGGAAACTTGGAGGATGCACAAAATTATCATAGGTAGGGTATATGACTTCCTCAAATGGATTATAGATGTTTAGAGTTTTTAATATATTTTGATGATATCTATATGAAGATGCAGTTTAGTTGTTACTCTTTTGTCTCGTTGGTGTGGAATTCCATCAAATTCATAATCTACAAATCTTGGCTTGTTTTAAAATCTCTCATTTTTTTTCCTAATTTCACTATGCCAATCTTCATTTTCTTTAGGAAAAAGGGTATTTTGGGTTACTGTAAAACTGAAAAGATTTATCAAAAAACATTTACCATGAGTTTTCCTAAATTATATTTAATAAACCTTTGCACTAGTATTATAAAGATTTGCAAAGTAAATGATAATATACTAATTATTATGAATAAGATCCCAAAATCATTAATTAAAACCCACCATGTAGTTTAAGAGTTTTAGGATAAATCCAATAAAAATGATTGTGATCTTGACAATGTGAACATTGGTTATGCAAATGTGCTTTAAAAAATTAAACTACGGGAACTATTAAAAATATATAGTATTGGGAGATCAAAATTTCTAGTGAAAGCTCATGTAGAGATATCTGGTCTCCACTAAATACATTCACTTGAGAGACCTGTTCTTCAAGAGAGAGGTGCATCTTTGTGAATTATATTTTTAGTAAATAGTGAGGATTTATAATTTTGATAGAAACTAGAATTTTGAAAATGAGAAATTTAGTTCGCAAAAAGTAAAATATTAGCCAAAATACTGAGATTGTTGTGTTTACAAATGAAATATGCATTTGGTGTGTTTTTTTTATTTGTATAACGTGAATTTGAATTTTTTTTTTATAAAGACGGAAAGTTACTTGAAAACCATTTGCAAGGTAGATTTCTATAGCCGCCTCACCAAAGAAATTTATTTTTCTCTTTTAACAGTGAGAGTGATATTGTGTGAATGTAGAAGAAACATATATTTTTAACATTTTTCCTTTGTGAGCAAATTGGCCAAATACCTACGTATACTTAGTTATGATTTCTTTTTTGGAATTGGGTTCAATTTGCGTGTGGATTCATCCAGGGCATGGGTTTTTGTGCACCGATTCATTTCATTGCTTTCACTTGCATTTTGTTTGGCAGTAATGAAAGTTAAAATATTTGATATTTTTGATGATTAATGGAAAGAACGCTATGTTTTTCTTGATGAATAATATAAAGAACACTGTTTTATTTTATGGGTAGTAGCTTGCCAAAGAAAACTATGCCACAAATTTCCTCTTAATTTTGTAGGGCCATTTTCACTTTTTGAGGTGTCAAATAGATAGCATATACGTTTACGTTGAGTGATGGAGGGGCTGCTTATGGTTCTAATCTACTCACATAATCTAATGATTTCAATGATGATGAGGATATTAATGTTGGTGAAGATATGTATGACATTGATTATTAATTTACTGATTGTATTATTTAAATATTGAACAATGAATGTCTATTTTACATTAGTTGAGTTTGACAAAGTGATATTGAATTATTATATTGTATGTAAAATTGTTATATTTGTAGTAATTTTGTTTAGCATATGCATGATTTGTTGTATTATGAGCTTAATTCCTATTTTCATGCTACAAATATGTATAGAATAATAAATTTTATACTTTTTGGTACGAGCATACCTAGAATGTACTTGGTTCTCCCAAATTTTAATGGTATACTGACATTCATTTCCAGTGTACTTGTATTCAATTCTAATTTAGCAATTTCGATATTTTTAGTTACAAATTTGGACATTTCCAAAGTATTTTTGTCTACTATTTCAACTATGGTTGATGGACTTAATTTCTTATCTATTTTGTTATTCTATGTTCTTTTTTTTGCAGAGAACAAGTGGCAGTGTGTTTACCATCAGGGTCATTGAGGAGAAGCAAAATTCCTACTCAACCTAGGCCTATAGATGATGAGTAGGATGAATATAAAGTAAATATTTTTCAATCCAAGGGAGTTCTCTATATGTCAAGGTCAACATGAAAGGTGTGCCCATTGGTAGGAAAGTGGATCTCAATGCTCATGATGGTTATGAGAGTTTTTCTTTGGCTTTGGAGGACATGTTCTAATGACCTACAAATGGTAAAATTTAGTATCTATCTATTTCATTTTGTGTGTGGTTTTCAATATCTTTCAATTAAGTTTATAGGCCTTACATCATGGTTTTTATTTCTTATTTTTAGTCCAAAATCCTGGTTTTTATTTCTTATTTTTAGTCCAAAATCCTGGTTAGATTCTTATGCAAAAAGTACATAGTTTGACCAATGAACCTAAGTGCTAAAGATTCTTGGACAATTATTCAGACTTTGAATTGACCTATGAAGATAAGGCAAGATATTGGATTGTTGTTGGTGATGTTCTACAAAGGTAAGCTATGAATTCTTCACTTATAACCTTTCTTAAAACATATTGGTGAGTAGAATACCTCTCACGATGAACAAAGAAATTAATTTTACTCTAGATTTGTGGCTCCATTCATTCATGGTGTTTTCTCTCACTGTCTTTTGAAACTAAAACAAATTGAAGAATATTTTTGGAAATATTAATTTTACATTTAGTGGCTTCTATGTGTATACTACCTTGGATATGACATTCTAGGAACTGATGAATTATTTTGTACATATTCTCAAGATATTTGAAAGAATTTATAATATTCTAGTGTTTGTGGTTAAGATTGATTGTCTAATACATGTAGTCTCTATTATATTTTTTAGGATGTTTGTTAACACCATCAAAAGGATAGGGATCATGAAGATATATAATGTAAATGGTCTAGGCAAGTTGAAGTGCCTAATACTTAATGTTTCTTGCTTGAAATCCATTCTATTTCAAATATGTTCCCATGATTGATCAATTTTCTTTTGATTACAGGTTCAAGATGTTAAGAAAAGATAAATTGACAAAAAAGAAAGCTCATTTGAGACTAGACTTACAAAAATACCAGAAAAATAACATACATGTTTTAAATTTTCTATAATATGATGGATGGTTCTGACTTCCATATCTTTAGGCCCTTATAGCAATTTTTATTAGTGAATCCAACTTTCTAACCTAACAACATAATGTATGATTTTTTTCATGCAATGTAATATATATTACTAAAAAATATACTTGTATCAATCTCAGTATGTTAAAGAGGATGAGGTATACCTCTTATTCAGTTTTGGTTTTCAGTTGGAAGGCTAGTCCAAGCCTCAAAGATGCAAGCGAACCTCAAATTATGGGTTTGGATATAGGGAAGGTTCAAGGTTTATTGTGAGACTTAAGCTATCAATATTGATTTCCATGTGGCTCTCTCTTCATCTGCACAATAATTTTTTATAAGATGCAAACTTGATATATATTTATGTTGAAAATGTCAAATCACATAGTACATTCAATTATGCAGAGAGACATTCTTGTGGCTTTAAAAATTTTGGTTGGAGTGATTTAATTATAATTATAATTTATAGATATTTATTGAAAGAAGTGGGCTTGTTTGATATCCACCATGCATGTGTAAATTGATCCAATTTTTTGTTGATATTAAGAGCAAGGCATAAAAAAATTTTAGTCGTGATTTATTGTCTCATTTTCTTGACCAAAATTAGTTCACATAAAAAATAGATTATAGCAACCAATTCTTCCAACAACCTGCAATTGCTAAACATTTTTAAAAATGGGGAGGATTTGGCAACATGGAAGAAATACGACACAACAATGTTGTAACTTTAATTCATACAAAGTGGATGCTGCTATATACAAGACTTCCTTCTACAATTCAACATGTTTGTATAATGACACTTTAATACACTTCCTTTAATTATGTAAATTTCCAATTATGCTTTCACATCAAAGACCTATCGACATACCCCTTTCACCTTCTTTCGGTGCAAGTGATAGTATAACTAATGCTCACCTGTTTGGTCTCATAGGCAGAAAAAAAAAATCTCATTTCAATTATCAATTCATCAAATTCATTCCATTACGCAAAATAGTGTTTAATTTGTTAGTTACTTATATAACAAATTAACAATATTGGTTTCTCTAGTATTATACTTAACAAAATTAAGTAATGTTCCTTTGATTTAATATGTTCTTCAATTAAGTCTTGTAATTTTTTTGGTGAATTCACTTTGATTTTATCCAAAAACCATCTTGTTTCAATTATCAAGTAAAACAACACATGTTCTTTCATCTTTTTGTCCCAACTTGTTCTTTGCATTTGTCTTTACTTTCTCTACATTTGTTCTTTATTTCAGACCCATAAGAATTGTTGCTTTATTCAATCTGCTACTATGATTTCTTTAGCATATTGGAAAAACAATTGTCCATATATATGTGCCAAATAACTTTATCAGATTCATATATATGTGCCAAATAACTTTATCATTTATAGTCATGATTATTCAATACAATCTACAAGTCATGTGCTTTTGGTTCAATACATGTTATAATTCATTGGTTTGATATGTTATACAACTCATATGTTTTTGACCATGTCCTCAATCTTCACTTTTCTTGCATGCATTAAAATTTGGACAATTATTCCTTGTACATTTCCTCTATTAATGATTGAATGTTGCAATGTGTAATCTCCTTCTGTGTGACATCCATACATATGTTTCTAAAAAAATTATTCCTTTCATCAATACTTTTCATATTGTTCTTCTTTTTATGTAGGGCTTGTGTACATATTTGTTTGGTCCTAAGACAATGAAATATGATAATGAACAATTTCTTACATGCTTTATATTTCATTAAATAAAATTGTTTGAGGAAACACCCACAAAATATCAAAACCTTCAAGTTAAGAAAATACATGCTACATGGTAACACATTACATAACACAATAGAAAAATAAAAAGCTATGATTGATGAATATAATATGCTTGTTAATGTTTCATACACATAAACATATAAATACACACATGTATGTACACATGTTTGTGTGTATACATGTATTTATATGTATATATGTGTGTATACTTATTCTTCATTTTTTGTTTTAATTTATTCTAATTCTATGAATTTGTTCTATAAAGTGTAAGTTTGATAGTTATGCATGCTTGTAGGGAGAAGGGGTCGATACATGTATACCTAAAATTCCAAGGTTTACATGAAGTCCCACGTGAGCCTCTAATAAAAAAGAATGCTACCTTGTAGGAAATCTCATTTGGAAACTACAAAAATCCTCCTTTTTCCTGGACCTATATGCCACGTGCAATATGATGATTTGGACAAGGTATACAAAATTTGCCAATTTGGGCATGTGCACACAAACACACACATGTTTCCATAGAGATATATTATTTTCTTTGTTTTTAACTCATATAAATAATGTTCATCTCTTTGGTCTCATAAATAGTCAATTTTTGTCTTGTTTCAATTATCAAATCATCAATTTATTTCATTCCCATACTAGTGTTTAATTCGTTAGTTTCAATTTGTTAGTCACTTGTATAAGGTTAACAAAAAAAAATTCTTTGATATTATACTTAACAAAATTTAGTCATGTTCCTTTGATTTAATTTTTTGTTCAAATAAGCCTTGCAAATGTTGTTGGTGTATTTGGTATGATTTATAGCCAAAAATTGTCTTGTTTCAATTATCAAGTTGTAATGTCCCTAAGCAAGATTCCTATAATATTTCTCTACACTTTTGCAAACTTACATAAGAAGAATTATGTCAACATTTTGTATTGATTTAAGGCACGATCCTTGACATTTGATTGGTGTTTGCAATATTTTAGAAGAAAAGTGAAATTAAATTAATAATGGATCATATTGCAATTAACAAATACAAGTATGATTTACCAATCTTGACCTCAATATCTCTGGGATCTAAAAGTTGTTAGTTTGAGGAACCCAACTAAATCTTCAACACCGTGAAGATTCACTATAGTTTCAACAATAAATATAATCTTGGTCCAGTCTCACTGTGTTTCTAAATTGCAAATTGTCTTCTACAATGTAGAGCAATCTGAAAAGAGTCACCTTGCATATATTATTTGGGTGTGTTAGATTTTTTCATTTTCTAACATATGAATGATCATATAATTGTGCACTATAGTCTCCTGAAAAATAATAGTAATTTATCTTGACCGCCACTAATAATTTTGGGCCCCACACCTATAACAACGGATTTGAGGAATGAATGTGATCCTTGTGCCAAGCTATATGCTCTAGTGCCTTCAAGGATGTCCTTTTGATAATGTGGAGTATTTGAATCATAATCCAAATGCTTTTTTCATCTGTGGGATCCTAAGAGAAGTCATTCCTCCTCCAAATATAAATACACAATTACAAAAAGAAATATTTAATTTTTTGATTTAAATAAATGTATTACGAGCTTGATGAATGCTTGTATCAGTAGCCACAACCTTCACATAATTTACCTCCCAATTCACCTTCAATAATGATATATATGTGATGTTTAATCATGTGAGTTAATATTGTGTTACTAAACACTTATAAATAACCTCTGCAGTTCACTTATTACATGTGCTCAAAGGTATAATTCATCCTGATAAACGTTAGATAAAGCCATCAAAGAGTTTTCTCCATAATCCTACCCAACAAAACCTTTATTTCTCATGGAAATCATTAAACAAGCTTCTTTGTAAAATATCCCTATGATGTTCTTCTCTAGATCACATTTCCTAAATTATATGGTATGTAATATTAATGCAATGGTATGATATTATCAGTTTTGTAATTTAAAATTGATTAGACAAGCAATCAATTGAACAAGGTCTCGATATAATTATCACATTGCTAGTCTTTAGATAATTTATCAAACATATGAGTCCCAATAATATTAATTTATAAAGGGAGGAGACACACAGACAACTCACAAACATTTCCCAAAGATGGAATATCAAATTCACATTATTTGTAATATCTTGATGACTAATTACATTTTTGTCTCTGCTAGAGACTTCACAAATTTGGGTGAACTCGATAGACTAGGGAGGATCTTACACCTCCAAAACTACAAACAAGAGACTCAATTCCAAATTGGAATTACAAATACAAACAATGAGATAGGTGATCGGTGATGATTTACAATGCCCAACCACCTCCTTATAAAGGGATTCTAATAAGTATCTAGAAGATTACAATAGGTCAACATTACTTTATTAATTTATTCTCTTTCATTTTCTAATAAAATTAATTAATTGAAGTCCTTATGATATTAACTAAATTTCAGTACTACTTAATAAATTCACTTTTGAATATTCAGGGACATTACAGTTATGCTAGCCTAAACATAACCTACCCTCAAGAAATCCATCAAATTGATCACCCTATGATGAGTTATCAAGTCCCAAACCAAATGTGTATTAGCCAATTTAAGTTGTCATTAGTGAAGATTGATGCAAACACCATTCCCACCGGTATAAGGTACACCAATAGTTCACTCACTTTACTTTATAGGCACTGGTAGACTAGAAACAGAGTAGATGCACTGGTAGACTAAACATAGGAGATGCACCGGTAGACTGAACAGGCACTGGTAGACTAGAAACAGAGTAGATGCACCGGTAGACTAAACATAGGAGATGCACTGGTAGACTGAACAGAGTACATAGTATCGGTCTTATATTGCATACAAGGATGGACCAGGTATAAGATTGATACCGATCGAACTACATATAAATCCGCATTGGATTATGCAGAGTTGTTTAAGTTAAAACAAGAATATGCAGAGCATCCACCATTTAGAATTGAAATTATCTTTTTAAAAAGGAGTTAGTTTTATTTCTACATAGATGTTTCAAGGTAAAATCAAGATCAGAACACAAAGCTTTTTCTTCATTGCATGATTTAAGGATGAGTTTACAACCTGGTGGTTCTATGAGTTAGGGTTTCATGAAGATGAATTTTGCATAAATACAAGTCATAGGACATGAGAAAAGTGTTGTTGATTATACAGAGCAGGAGAGAGTTATCTTCTGAGAAGGGCTATAGTCACAGAGGTGAAAGGTAGAAAGGATCAACAACCAGGTAGAATAGGAAGATTAACATGTATGATCTAATTAGACAAAGAGTGTCAATTAAGATCATTGCTTTTATACTATGAAAGCATATTCAAATCCCTCTATCAGGGTGAACCCTAATAGATTCTTTGTATAAATCCTTTAACTAGGTAACATCTTTGTTGATTTGACAGTCCTTTAACAAGGTGGCTCCTAACAGAGTTAAGATCTTAACCGATCTTCTACCAAATCCCTTAGCTGGGTAGCACTCTTGCAAGTGCTTTGTATGCTCATAATAGGGAATCTTTATTACTGCAATAGTGAAGTTGTGAGCTTTGTCTCACAGTGGTTTTTTCCTTCTAACTGAGGGTTTCCATGTATACATGATGTGTTGATCTGAGTATTTCTATTTATGTTTGTGAATGATTGTTTACATTTTGTTTATCTTGCAAGAATCTTTGTACAAGTGTGAAATTGCAATAGAAATAGTATTTACTGATTCACCCCCCCCCCTCAGTAACCAGTTACGAATAACAATTGGTATCAGAGCTAATTTCTCTAATATATAAAGCTTAACTGCTTGAGAAAAAGATCATGGAGGGTTACAGGTATCACAAACAGATTGAGGAAGCCAACGACATCATTGCCTCTCTGGAGAATAGGCTAAGAAGATCCATTACTAAAAGAAAGGAGTTGGCTCTATAGTTGAGTGAGAGAAATGAAACAATTAATGAACTCTTTGGGAAAAGTAGATCAGATGAAGCTGAGGAGGCAGTCTCCGAGCTCATGGAGAGGAACCAAATCCTAACTGATTAGATCTCCAACTTAAAGAGGGAGTAGGAAGATAATGCCCTAAGAATAACTGAACTGATTGAGAAAAAGAGGAAACCTGAAGATGAAAGAAACACTATAGTTAATTCATTAACAACCTCTAAGAGAGCAAGGAATCTGGCAGAGGAAGTGGTAAGTGAAAGTGATCTTATCGTTCTACAACTTCAAGAAGACATGCAAATAGTCACTCAAGAAAATGCCAACATGCAAAAGGGTTGGCATGATAGAGATGATGCATGCAAAAGACTGGCAATAGAGTTGTATCAACTGAAGGAATAGATGAAAGAACTTGAAGAAAGGAATGAAACCCTAAGAAGATACAACGAGAGCTTGGTCAAGCTTGATGAGCAACTCAAATCTCAAAGAAAGCACAAAGATCCCATCAGACTTGGGTTTACTGGTTAAGACACCAAGGAGATTGGTGAGTCATCAGGAGCCAATAAAAGCAAGAAGGAAAAGAAGAAATCGGAAGAACATAAGGGTAAAAAGATCTTCAACATTTCTTGCAAACATTATGGGAAATTGGGCCATAAAATAAGCAATTGCAGAAATGCACTGGTAAATCCAACTAATAGTTATTGTAAAAATTGTTGCAAGCATGGCCACAAGACAAATGAATGGTGGTCTAGCCCCACAAGTGTGTCTAGTGGAAGCAGGGGAAGCTTCAAGGGCTATTTCTATGCATGCAACAAGTTTGGACACAAAGCTGATGAATGGAGCTCCAAGACAATGGCATTCATATCCCCACCAAGATCAGTATTCCCCAAAAGAAATAAGAACCAAAGCACAACCAACTATACTAACTATGGCATGCATAGTCATAATGACTCCTAGTGTAAATCATCTAACAAGAGAAGGGTAAATCCATGGAAGGCCACCGAGATAGTCTACTACACTTGAAAAAAAGTTATACACCTAGCTAAAGACTATAGAAACTGATCAATGAACAAAAGGAAATGATCAATCGAACTGGTAGAGAAGACCTTGTCTTCCAATGAGAAGAATAACAAAGAAAAGAAGACCGTGAAAGAAGTCAAGCAGATTTGGTTCAAGAAGGAATCAAAGAGCTCTATTGAGGAGAAGATAGAGGAAAGATCATCATCGGCCGATGGTGATATCTCTTTAGCAAACTGAGCTTACAGGGAATCGGTAGCTTGTATACTATTCCTGGTAGAACTGGGGAGTATCAAACTCACTCAGTCTGCAAGAAAGACCAGGTAGGTAAGCGTTAATCAACCGGGGTTTGCTCAATCGAAAAATATTGAATACTAGTTGGTGAAAAAGGAAAGCAAGGGTAGGTATGGTAATTAATGCTATAGTCGTTAATCAAATAGTTACCATTTGGTAATTACCATTATGCCCTAAATCTATATAAAGAGAAGAAGATTACTCATTTTCTTTTACTTTGCGATTTGTGATTTACAATCTTTTATGCTTGAGTAATATTCTTGTGCCTTGATCAATGATAATATTTCTTTGAAAGACTAATCAAGCTATTTACTATGTTAAATCCTTGATGACAATGGCATCTTCTTCATCTGTCACCAAGCTAATTCAAGGGAATCAAATTGACCGACCTGTTTACGACATAATGGCAGTTCAAAATAGTGCAAATGGCATGTCTAGTGCATTATCATATGTGCTTGATGGTGTTCTCATGATGGAAGATGTGACCACTTTCATTCACACCAAGCAAGAAGAACTAGGTGAGACCTTCATCCAGAGCGAGTACCTCTCACTATGTGAGGACAGAAAGCTTCCAGATAGATACACAAAGCTGGTGTCATCTGGTCTCATCAACGAAGTCTGCTATCCAACTATGAACTGACTGGATTCGATTCAACTAGTTCTCAGTCGTGTGCATGATCCAGGGTTTTGGCTCATGAAAGGAGCATGTACAAAAATTACCAAGAAGGACTTGCATCGAGTGACCAAATACAATCAGGAAGGGGAAGCACTAACCCTAAGAACCATCTCCAATGTTGTGGTTGCAAAATTGACAAAGTTGAAACCTGATAGTCAGCTTATGACTATCAATGACATTGAAGATGAAGGATTCTAGTTCGCATTTGTTGTGATAGGCTACAAGATCTATCAATCCAACAACCTTAACAACATACCGAGTGGAGCCATTCATGCCGCTCACTGGATAATGTATGACAATACCAAGTACGATCTCTACAGAATGCTTCGAGGTCAAATATTTGAAAATTTGAAGAAGCTCGACTTTGTCAAAAAGAAATCCCTAAAGTATGGGACCCTACTAGTATGCCTCTACTTCTACCATTCAAATTTCTTCTCGGGAATAGGAAAGGTGACTTGGGGAACCAATCGGCCAGTTATGATGCTGATAAGCGATATGGCTAACCAACTGGAAAACTAGTTTGGTAAAGTAATCATCGAGTACTTTGAGGCATTCCAAATGAGAATGCATGCCAGGGAGAGAGTGATGTCAACTATTGTTGACTCCTATAAAGATGAATCATGTTTTCTAGTTTCCACCGATCACTGCATTATTCAAGTAGTGGAACCAAGAACCGAGTATGCTCTTGAACTGGGTTATGAGATCTCATCCAAAATAGCTTAAGGCATATGCAGATGCCCCGACTGATGCTGACCTAGATCTCTCTGCCTACCATTTTGGTACCTTCGAAGATATTCAAGAAAATATGAAGAAAAGGGCACCAATCAAGAATGTCTACACCAAAAGGACCCCCACACCAAAGAAGAAACTAGTGACAAAACAACCCAAGGCTCAAAGGAAGAGAGCACAACTGGTACCCATCTCTCAAGGGGAAGAACAAGAGGAAACAAAAACTGAGGAAATAGTCCCTCTAGTCTAAAAGAGGAAAATTGGCAAACTCGTGAAGGAGGATGCACCAAGAGCCAAAAAGCCCACAATTGATGAATTTGTGGCAGGGTTGAAAGAAACTGGTGGAATGGGATTAGTTAGTACAAGATATCAAATGGCCAATGAAGAAGATAGGAGAAAAATAGAAGAAGCAGTAGTTCACTGTATCTAAAAATTCAACCTCTCTCCTACTGAAATTCATACGGTTGCACTTGATGATCTCCAAGAAATTCTTGAAGTTAGATGGAAAGCTTTAATGGATAGAGAAAAGGAGCTGAGGATTCAAGCTCTACTTGAGGTGTAGAACCATCTTACTCTGGATGAGACCACTCACCAAGCCGAACTGCATAAGAAAAATTTCCTAAACAAGAGGAGGATCGGTCAAATGCTTATTGGAGAAATTGAGAAGGTTCACAAGGAAGGAGTAGCAATATGGAACAAACTTCTTCAGAACCAGAAACATGCAGAAGAAGCATACCAAAGGACCACTAGGCCACTAGTCACTGATACCGAAAAAGGAAAAGGAGTACTTGGAGCAAAAGTACTAGTTAAATAGAAGAATCCTACCAGATCGGTCATTGTCGACATCATTGATGATAAAGGTAGTGATCCAGCTCACCCAACCATTCTTGTCTCTCCAGAAAAAGGTAAGGATCACACCATGTCTATTAATGATATAGTTGATGAAGTGGTGGATTTTGGATAAGTAAATAATGTTTCTAGATGGTATAGTGTGCTAGGGGAGGAAGATAAGCAAGCAGTAATAGTGGCTCTATTGGAAACCTTCCTGGATTACAACAAAACCCCAAGAGACTATAGGGCTAAGTTTCCCCCTAAACTCAATTCTAGGCTAATGATAAAATGGAGAACCAGTCTAGGCACCAATACAAGGAGACATTGTAACAGGTCAGACCTAGTCTTAGTGAATAGAGAGTCTTAGTGAATAGAGAATCAACCTTCTACTAGAGGAAGCATCAATGAATCTAGATACTAGAAATAGAGTTGCCAGGATAATAAATGGTTTTGAAAATGAAGTCTATAAAGAGACACTAGATTTATGGTAGCAATATCATTTTAGTACTCTTGAGGTAACATGTCCACAAGATTAAACTAAACCAGCACAAGCACCACCGGTTCAATTCACTTCTCGTGAAGAACCTACAACCAGTGAGGAGAATATTCATAAAGAATAGTTCACATCTGGTGAATAGATGAATCTGGGAGAGTCATCAGTCAAGATGACCACTAACAACACTACATGTGTTGAAGAAGAAATTGATGTGGGTGATCTGCATACAGCTGAAGAGAAGCACAAGGAATAAGTCCCACTAGAAGAGAAATTTCCACAAGAAGAGGATGCTCAACCAGAAGTTGAAGTGCAACCAAAAGTGGAAGCACAAATAGAGGAAGAAAGGCCAGAAGCAGAAATCATACTAGAAAAGATGGACCTATCAGGGAATGAAGAAAAACAAGATGAAGAGGAACATGAGTTACTTGTGCAAGAACAACTGGTATAGGAACCAAGAAAAAGGAACAAGTAGATATTCCAAGATTGTCCTCATCAAAGAGGAAGCTATCCTTTGTAGCAGACACCGATGCCAAAAAAATTAAGGCTACCGAGACTACTGTTGACATCAACAAAATGTCAGCAAGGCAACTAGAGGAGTTGACCAAGTGGAAACAGGACATGGTCCTTACTAGTGTCAAGAACATTTTGTGCAACTTTGTACCTGATGTTGACATTGTTGAAGATGAACCTGTCATTAATCAATTGGAGATCTTGGCACAAGTGATCAAAGAAGATCTCACTGATCTAGAGACAGTAGAAATTGATCACTATGAGAAGAAGAGAATAGAAATTCTCCATAAACAGGTTGAAGAAATAAAGGTGACTGTATCCACCAATTTAAGGGCACTTAAACAACAGTTTCAAGTTGCAAGAAGTTTGATGACTAAAAATTATAATTTTGATACATTCATGCAAGATCTGATAGAGAAGCCAACAAAGACCTCTAAAGACATAAGAGTTTTATCTTCAACATTTGATGTCAAGAATAAATCTGCAACATATTTTAGCAGATAAATGACAAGTCTAGCTCTCATTCTGAGAAAGACTTCTGAAGAAAAGATCAAGAAAATCCAAGATCTAATTGGATTTCAACTATTTCTTTCCCCAACATTTGATTTAATGCAACAAACAAAAACTTTGGCAAAAAAATTGATCAGTGAACCAGACTACAAAATAGTAGAGGACATGGAGAATATCATAATATCGATGAAAGCAACACTAAAAAATCTAGAACATGTCACCGGTCAATGAAATCCTTTTCTTCACTCAGAGAATAACATTTACAAGGATATCTTCACCAAGCTACAAATGTAAAATAAATAGTGAAGCTAAACCTTTTGTCCTATGGAGGCAAAAAGGGGAAGAAGAAGAAATGGGAAGAAGAGAGAGATTAGAACAAAAGGGAAGAAGGTCAAAAGGTAAGAAGCTCAGAAAAGATACAAGACAGATCAACTACATGACAAAAGAGCTAAAGCACTAGAGCAGGGGAAGTGTGCAAACATAAGAGAGAAGAGTTGAAGTGTACAATATAAGGAAGAAGTCTACATGTCAAGGAATTAACTGTGATGAGTGAGTAATGGTTCTACCACCAATGACAAAGGGGAAGATTGTTAGCCAATTTAAGTTGTCATTAGTGAAGATTGATGCAAACACCATTCCCACCGGTATAAGGTACACCAATAGTTCACTCATTTACTTTATAGGCACCAGTAGACTAGAAACAAATTAGATGCACCAATAGACTAAACAGAGGAGATGCACCAGTAGACCGAACATAGTACATAGTACTAGTCTTATATTGCATACATGGATGGACTGGGTATAATATTGATACCTGTCGAACTGCATATAAATCTGCGTTGGATTATCTGAAGCTGTTTAAGTTAAAACCAAAATATGCAGAGCATCCACCATTTAGAACTGAAGTTAGATTTTTAATAGGAGTTAATTTTATTTCTACGCAGATGTTTCAGGGTAAACTCAAGATCAGAACACAAAGATTTTTCTTCGTTGCATGATTTAAGGATGAGTTTACAACCTAGCGGTTCTATGAGTTAGGGTTTCATTAAGATGAATTTTGCATAAATATAGGTCATAAGACATAAGAAAAGTATTGTTGATTATACATAGCAGGAGAGAGTTATCTTCTGAGAAGAGCTACAGTCATAGAGGTGAAAGGTAGAAAGGATCAACATTCAATCAGAATAGGAAGATCAACAAGTATGATCTAATCAGACAAAGAGTGTCAATTAAGATTATTGCTTTTATAGTGTGAAAGCATATTCAAATCCCTCTATTAGGGTGAACCCTAATAGGTTCTTTGTATAAATCCTTTAATTGGGTAACATCTTTGTTGATGTTGAAAGTCCTTTAACAAAGTAGCTCCTAACAAAGTTAAGATCTTAACCGATCTTCTACCAAATCCCTTAACCGGGTAGCACTCTTGCAAGCTCCTAACATGGCATCTTTATTACTGCAATAGTGAAGTTGTGAGCTCTGTCTCACCATGGTTCTTTCCTTCTAACTGAGGGTTTCCACATATACATGATGTGTTGATCTGAGTATTTCTATTTTTGTTTGTAAATAATTGTTTATATTTTGTTTATCTTGCAAGAATCTTTGTACAAGTGTGAAATTGCAATAGAAATAATATTTACTGATTCACCGCCCCCCTCTTAGTAACCAGTTAGGAATAACAACGTGGTCACCAAAAAGTATATATACTGGGGGTTCTATGCTTCATCATGACTTTTACCTCCTTAGCTCTCTTACAAGTAAGCTAAATAAATCCTCCAATGTTGTACGAATCTCCATGAAGCTTTTGTTGCACTAATCTTATATAATTATCACCATGCCCAGAGTTGTGAAGCAACTCATCAAGATCTCACTCATTCCAATCATCAAACACATTTATTTTGGATTCCCAAGTTGTCATGCTATTACACTAATCAATTTATATCCAACAGTGACAATCTGGAACCTCAAATTATAGCTACAACTTGCTTGGTCCGTGTCAGTGTAATTTTTAGTGGTGAATATTCACCTTTTGGTGAATTCTGGGGAATACGTTTCATGAAATTGGTAAATCACGTAGGTATAAGCTGGCCCATATTCGCCCAATCTTGACACGGTAACTGCTAAATATTCATTGGAATCGCCAATTAGATTTGTCATTTGACGTTGTTAACCATCATATTCACCTATAACTAATTTGATGTGGTTCATTTAACAGTCTCTTATTCACCATTGATATTAATTATGAATTGCATATAAAATTTAAAATAGCCAAATGGTATATATTGTTATCTTAACCATGACCTATTTCGCCACCCATTAATTAATTATTTTACTGGTCCACGACGTGTTTCGACAACTCGTTAATTAATTGTTTTATTGGTCCACGACATATTTCTCCAACCCACTAATTAATTATTTTATTGATCACCATGTATTTTTAATTTTTTGCCAAAAATAGCATTGATCAGGTCGGCACTCGACACATTTTCGCCAAAAGCCCAGGAATTCAAAAAAAATAAAAATTGGAAATTTGGAATTTGGAATCATGGATTGATATAAATTCAAATCAAATTTAGAAAAATTAAAAGTAGTCTTATTGTGCATCGTTACAAATTTTTGGAGTCGGAGGGCCAGATTTACAAATAACAATCTTGCAACAGTAAACAGAGGATTCAACATTTCAGAGAGTCAGAATTCAGAGAAAGCAGTACAAAGGTAAATAATTATTTGTTCACATTTCATAGTATTGCTATTAATTTTAATTCCTAGAGGCTAGAATCCTAATGACTAGTGAGAGGTCATTGGGCGAAGATGTCAGACAAGGGTGACTATCCTGAGATTAAGTATCCTCAGGCTACTACTGCTGAAGGGACTCAAATATCAGGGGAGGTTGAGACTCAGACTTCTCATTGTGCTCAGGGCAGTGAAGTGATTGGAAAGCTAGACAAGGGTAAGACTCCTCAGGGCAGTGAAGGGCCTGGGAGGCCATCAAAATGCCCAAAACTTAAAGATACTACCATAAAGGCTTTCTTTTGAGTTAGAAATGTTTCTGCTCCATCAACATCTGCAATTGCAAGTGCAAAAGCCATTCACAGTAGCTCACCAGTACCAGTACCACAAGTTGGGGTTGTCATTGAGTTAAATGAAAATAAAAATGCATCAAATGAGGATAACAATGGTGGCATGAGAGAAGATGTTATAAGGATACACGGAACCAGTTGGAAGAAAATTATAGCAATGAAGATAATAATGATGTTGGTAGGAAGAAAAGAAAAAGGGAAGTAAAAATGGGGTGGGAGTGGGAAATGGCAAGAAATTTTAAGGTTGATTAGGTAGCAAAGTACTGGTTCATTGAACCAATCCTAAGAAATGATGAACAACCAACAGAATGCAGGTGTAAGATTTGTACCTGGAAACTTAAAAGAGAGCAGCTAAAGCTTGACACTATAGAAAAGCATATTGGTAAGGTTTATGAAAAATAGACCATAGACGGACAAGAAATATCAGTAGTGAGATGGAAATCAAAGGAAGAATGTATTCATGTTAAGTATGCCATAGAATATGAAGAGCATAACAAGAGAATGACATTAATTGCTAGTAGTGAAAATCCAATCAAGGTTGGGTTTAAACATGCAACCAATGAAGAAAACTTGGCAAAGACCGTTCAGATGAGTGTTGTTTTTCATACTATGTCTAGAGGACATCCTATGAGAGACTTCTTAGAATATGGTAATTTATTATCTTTTTTGAAAGTTCCTCACTATCCTATGTCACATTGGTCAAAAAAATTTGGATGGGAAATGGAAAACTATCTTTTTGAGGTGGAAAAGCAAAATTTATAGGAGAAAGTAAAACAATCCAGATTCATTTCATTATCCATAGATGAAGTTACTGCAGTAGATAACACTGCGTGGGTCTGTATGCATGTGTATATAGTAAAAGAACATGTATGCCAAGCTCATCTACTCTGCGTTCATAAAATGAGGGGCAATTCAACAACAAAAAAATTATATTTTGAAGTGAAGAATACTTTGAATGAAATTGCTGGTATGGATGCTTTGACAATTGGAAAGAAGTTAGTGTGTGTTGGAGTTGATGGAGTTGTATTAATGCAAGGCCAAAGGAATGGTCTCTGTGCAAGATTACAAACTAGTATTGCACCTTACATGCTTGGCATACATTGCATGGCCCATTGAATGAATTTAGCATATAAAATTGTAAGCGATTTTCCTATAGTGTCAAAAGTTGAAGATCTAGTTCGCGACATATACTCTTACTTCTGCAAAAGTCCTAAACGCTTTGCAGAATTTAAGATTTTCTCAGAGGGAGTAGCACCAGGAAACAAGATTCTCAAGGATGTTGAGACCAAATGGATCTCTTTGCATGGACCAGTAGAAAGAGTTCTAATAGAATATCAATCCTTAATCGAAGTAATATATGAGCAATGCCTCATAGTAGACAAAGCTCCTGATTTTTTACATAAGTTAAGTGATATAGAGACTCTGTTAACTTTAGCCAGTCTTCTCCCTATGCTGGATTTAATGAACAAACTTGTTAAGAAAGCCCAAGATAGGACTATGTATATCCATGAGTACTCAAATTTACGTAGAATGGCATGCATTGCCCTGGATAATTTATACTCAGATATGATAACACTTCAAAGCCCAATTTTTTTTAGGTGGCAAATAATTACAAATTTGAATCATGATGAGAATTTTTTACAATTCAATGCAAAAAATGAGTTATGTGTGTTTGTGAAAGGATATGAAATACCAATGCACCAATCTAAGATGGGCAAGTGAGGCAGACTACTTCCAGTTAAAAGGGCTAATTTTGACAGGTTTGTTAAATCTGTTAGTGAGAATTTAAAGTCAATTTCCTACCAACTTTCAAGTGAGATTTGTGAAAGATTTCATCGAGAAGAAATTCTTGAAGCCATGGGTTGTGTGTTTCCTCATTTTTTGAAAAATGTTGGAGATAGACAAATTGATGCTCATATGTTTCATAAAAAAATTAATGAATTGATCAAAGAGTTTTCAAAACATGCAGATTGCAATGGACAACCAATTGAAGGAATTATAGATTCAGCTAATCTTAAAAAACAATGTAGACAATTTGCATCATGTTCGAAATTACAGTTAAAAAACTTGGAGAATCCATTTGAACCTGGTGCAATAACCAGGCTTTGGAAAAGGATAGAGTAGAGTGAAGTATTGCGTGATTCAATCTCAAAATATTTCAAACTTGTTGATCTATGTCAAACAATGATATTGGGGTTGGTGGAAGATGAAAGAGTTTTCAGTGCATTAGGGTTTTTGAAATCAAAGATCAGAAACAAACTAGACAGAAATTTGGAAACTTGCTTGAGGTTGTTTGTAACTCAGTACAATGTTAGAGACTTTCCTTATGATAGGGCATTGGCAATTTGGAATTCCCTGCATGAAAGACAAGGGCTTTTGAACACTTCAAAACATGGTGGTTCTAAGACAAACGATGGATCTTGGTCCCAGACTCAGAATGAAGATGAAGAATTTTTTGATTTTGAATACCCAACTCAGAATGAAGAAGAACCTCTTGCTAGTAGTAATAGTCAATTTTAGGAGTTGGATTCCATGTTGGATATAGAATTGACAGAATGCTCACTGACATTGAGTGAAACTGAATAGTGAAGTGATTTAGAATTAGCAATGCATTCTGTTAATAGGTATTTATAATTTTATACACTGTATACTTATTATTGTACTTGTTGGATAAATTGATAATGGACTTGATTCTAAATATTTATTATTGACAATTTGACTCATATTACAAGTAATAAGTATTGTTCAATGTTCATGATTTTTGTAATTTGAATTCATGATTTTTGTAATGTAGAATGTTCATGAAATTTGTAATTTGAATTGTTGATGGTGGACACATGCAAATTCTATATTGTATTAATGTATAACTATATCAATACATTCCTGATAGAGAATTATAGCCTATAGGACAAAATGCTATTATCAGAACTTCCTTTACAAAGTAATATCCACCACCCTTAACAAAAGAAGAAAACTTGCTATAGCATTGGCTATCTCAGAATCCTCAAAGAAAGGATGCAACAAGATTTAGATAGATAGGATAGTGACTAGCACTACAGACAAAAAGTACAAACATAATGACAAAAAGACTGGAGAAACAGGAAGCAGTTTCCCAACAATGGAATCTTCACAGTTGGCACCTTTGTCTGAGGATATTTCAGAGTAGTTGCTTAGAGTTGTTGCATGAATGATGACTGCCATTACAGGCTAACTTACATCATTCTATGTATGATACATGCTCTCCCTATTTTTTAGGATTAGGTGCCAGGTGTACCTCACTCTTCTTCCTCCGCTTCTAGCTCCTTGACAATTGACTTCCTTTTCTTTTGCCTTGTACTCATATCCCATGCTGTCACATCATCAACTAAAGGCCAAACATATCCCTAAAAATCCTATAACAGCTTAATCTATCTATCCCACCTGGAGTCAGTGATGCCCTTAACATCTACAACAAATTTAATGCAATCATTTTCAACTTTAATCAAGTTGTCAATTATGTTGTTGCACCCATCTAAGTCCAAAGAACCATCACTGCCGAGGAAAGCCTCTTGCTTAATCATTATCTGGCCCATGCCTGATTTCCACTCATCCACACTTAGCACACTTCCATCATCATTGTAGACAAAGGGAAAATATTTTCTATAATCCTTATTAAACCTAGCCAACTTGGCCTTTATTTGATTTGACTTTCCCTTGAAAAAGCTTGAGCTGGCACTGACTAATCTTATCTTCTCATAAACCTCAATAATAACCTTAGGAAGATCTAGCCTATGAGCCCGCAATGCATCAAGTTTCTCAAACAATGAATTCCTTCCTGACCATACACTATAAATTGGCTCCAAAGATGCCATTACCTCATTCACTTTTTCATTAATCTTATGTAGCATGTCCATTGATTGATGGACTGAGTCCATTTTATCCTTTATTTTCTCAAACCTATGCTACACAATATCCAATATGGATTTTAGGTCTGCATCAAGCCTCACCTTTTCTAAATCTTCAGATGGCCCTTCAGATGCCTTTGCCATTGCTTGAGCTACTGGCTAAATTTGCAATGCTGGAGGAGGAGTTGCCTTTGAAACTTCTTCAAGCTTGGTCTTTAGATCATTCAATTCATCCTCCAGGACCTTGATTTGCATTAAATTTAGGTCTCTGTCCTTTGCAACTTTCATTGAATTATCAGACAGTAGAGCATATCTATTTGCTAATTAGGCTATCTTTTCTTCATTGAGGTGAGTAAAATGTGTCACAGCCTTGGAAACCTCAAGATTAGTGGTATTCTGAATAGTCCATATGATCTTATCTCCCTCCATTTTATCTTCAATGCTCACCAAAGAAGGCTTTTGAGTCCTAGGGGCAAGATACCACATTGCAACAGCTTGTGACTTAGCATCATAGCCACTTCCCCTTATCATGTCTCCGATGTGCACCTCATAAGATAGGCTACCCTCTGGCTGCTTTCTAATCTGATCTATGATGAAAGCCGAAGTCGGATCCCATCTAAGAGTCAGAAGCATTCCACTTGATTTCACCATTTCTCTGGCCTCATCAAGAATAATATTCTCAAGGCTAGGGTCATATGAAGTTAGAGTCCTCATGGTCTCCTCACTTGGTTCCATTCCCTCTAGTAGATCCTTAGTAATCTCCAGTGATTTATTCCAAATGAGGAAGTTCTTGAATTCATCACTTTTGATGAACTGGTCATCACTGAGGAATTCCTCTTCATATAACTCCCTCACATCTTTTCCAAGTGCAAGAGGCATTTCCTTTTCTTCTTTGGACACTACCTTTTTGCCCTCTCTTATAGCTTTTCTCAACTGGTGATGATAAGCTCGATCACCAGGTACTAGAGCAGAAGCTCTGTCTATCATCTTTTTCTATTTCTTCTCCTTAGAAGGATCAACCACCTCAATTTTTTGTTTCTTCAATGGTGGCTCTGAGGTGTCCCATGTTTCTGGTGGATCTTGAGTCAAGTCAATGATAGGTGAGTCCACTGGACTATCACCCTCCTGTGATTCATCAGTATATTCCTCACAATTTGAAGAGGAATAGTCCTTTTTCACATCTAATTTCTCCTCAAGAAACCCTTCCATTTGACTAGACAAGGTGCCATACATTTCAATCATTTTTTCCATACTTTTCAAATAAGGGAGATCAGGGAAAAACCCCTTAAAATCAATCTTGGCTGCTTTGAGTTGGGCCTCCAATTTTAACAAATCAAAGTATTTGGTCCATCTCCTATGATCCTCATCCATATCCTTTTCTAAGATGTTTCTTATCAGATCTTCCTCATCATAGCCTTCATGCTCCCTTATTATCCCAATGTTTGGAATCAATGTCATCCTAGAAGTCTTGATGAAATCTTTAGGATCAACATATCTGCAAGTACTAGAAATCATCTTGAAATGATTTAGCCATCTACTGAGCTGGTCCAAAGCTCTCTTTCCAATTAGGAAATTGCCTACCTTGAATTGCTTTGGAGTGAAGGTACCCTTCCTATGTGGTGTCAAGTGCTCCTTATCAGTCCAGATCAACTGCCAAATGAATTCTAACAGGGCAACCCTAGGTGGTAAAAATTTTGGAAGTAAATGTGGGGGTTGAGGGCATCCATAAACTCTAATTTCTATGAAATTCTCCCCTAGGTAGAAGTCACCCCAATTGTGGTTTCCCTGCCAATTATCTTCATACTGCATGGGCCTTAAAAGCTTCAAAATCTTAGGTTGCAACCTTGCCACATTTGTCCCCAATAAACTCAGAATTGCGAAAAAAATAAAATTTTGGAACACATAGAAATCACACTCGTTAGAGGTGTAATTCCACACTCTTACCCAATACTACACTGGATTTGGATGGCCTTCAAATGCGAGCCTAAGCTTCAACATCCTTGCATCCAAACTATTGATATTGAAATATAAAATTAGACACACGAGGAGAGAGTAATGCATGAACCTAATGGGCCTCTTATTTTCTTTAACAACCATCAAACCCTCATGTGTTCTATCGATTAAATATTGGATGTAATCATAATTAGTGTTGGCGTGGGAATTCTGAATGTCCAGAATTATCATCAGCAAATCAACAGGCAATTCCTCTTCATCTCCATCTAACCCTAGAACTCTACACAACCCATGACAAAAAAACTTCATATAGAAGTTGAGGGACTTGAACTCATATGGGGCATTCATGCTTGCAAGGAGAGGAGCTATGTATTTACCTTGCTTTGGGATTTTCCTAACCATTTGACTTTTTACTGATCCTACATGACTTGCGTACTTTTGCCTTTCTTTTTTCAAGTCTATCTCAGTAGAGGAAGAGGAATAGAAATAAAAAACCTTCATAAATGACCCCCTATCTAAGGTTACCAAGGCAAACTGATCTTCTTTCCTAATAGTTTTTGAAATAGGGTCATACAATCTAGCCAACTCAACGATTAAGTCTACATCTAAGAAAACATTTGGCACAATTAATTTTGCCATCCCCAAAGCCCAAGCATTGCAAATTGGTATAGCTTTATGTCTATTATTGGAAAAATAATTGAAAATTTGTAACCTAAACCATAAGGAGTGATAGGGTCTCTACAATTCTCCATTAAATCTTGAAAAGCCGTATCAACAGCTTTCTTGTTCTAGTTGGACCTGGGAAGCAATTTGAGGAACTCATCTGAATAATTGGGCTTCCCCTTATCTTCACCACTCTGTTCTTTGGCCCCTCCACTAGACGATGCCATTTTTGGCTCCGGTTGTCTCCTTCGAATATGAATATTTCTCAACTCTGCAACTTCTTTTCACTTCTCACTCAGTGGTTTTGCACAACAATCACAACTATCTTCAAAAAACTTCGAGCACAGAAATAAAGCAGAAAAGCAATGATCATTGTTTAGCTTTAAAACCCTTATTTACTGATAAAAGCCTTTGGTGAATTATGATGGGATGGATTTTTACTTTTTTCCAATTTGGCATAGTACTTTTCCATGTAGCAATGACTATCATCACTCTTTATTAATAAACACTTAACCATATTTGATTCAGAGATCCAACAAACAAAAGCTCAACCTATGATCATAACTTCCGAAGTCACGCACACTGTTAGCCTATCCTTTATGTTATGCGTATCTTCATGGCCTTCAACTACAAACTTCCATCATAACCATTGAAGTCACGCACGTCATCAACCTAACCATTGCGTATCTTCGTAACCGTTAGCCATTGACCCTCCTTTTAGCCTGCCGAAGCTACGCACACTATCACCAATCACCACAAACTGTGTCGAAGCTATGCAAATTCCAAATTGTTAACCACAAACTTACTTGAACTTTGCGTATCTTCGTGGCCTACAACTCTAAACCACCAACATAATAGCTGAAGTCACGCACAGTCACACCATCAACATGACCATTGTGTATCTTTGTAACTGTTAGCCATCGACCCTCCTTTTAGCTTGCTGAAGCTACGCAAAATGTCCTCACAAAGCCTTTCTTAAACCTGTGCACTTGAAACCTTGACCACAGTCTCATTTGGAGATCTAGCGAACAACTCCATCTCTTAATCTCTGAATGCCTCACTTAACTCTTGATTTATCCTGTGATTCAGCGAACAAAGGCATCTTGTATTCTCTAAAAGAAATTTTTAACCATGGTCTCATTTGGAGATTGGGTGAACAACCTTAATCTCCCAATCATTGAATACTTTTCATAACTTGAGTTACTTTCTAGATTAAGCGCTGACTGTAGATCTTGAAAGTGTGTGTGTGAAAATTATACCTGATCTGTAGACACAACACTTCAGTAAAACATTAGAGGTTAGCTAAAATCAAAATCATGCAAAATTGAAAACTATCTAACCAAGCGATTTACTGCCTTCTATTAGGTGCGAGATTAATGTTCTCAGATTGTAATCGAGATCAGTGACCTAGACGACACCTAAATGAAGGATTTGAATGCAAAAGATGGATATGAAATTGAATGCAATTAATCTATATTTTTGATATTTTCTATGCAATAAGAATGATAAAAACTGATATGCTATGGATGCTAAATGATCTAACAATGAAGATTCTAACAATGATATGAAAACTATGAAATTCTATGCTAAGATATAAAAACTATGCAATTGAAATTGATCTCACAAAGCTTTGAATTCGCAAGTTGATTCTTTCAAGCTCCAATTGTGCAAATTCTCCAAATCTGATATGCTATGATTCCTGTAGAGTAAGTTTGCAATTTGCAAGATGATTGAGAGATGAATTATGAAGAGCTGAGCATTGTTTTTATAGAAATCCAAGGCTTTGGAGGTGCATGAAAAAAAGCCATAAATCACTCAAATAACTCAGGTTGATTTTTGAGTTATTTTTAAATAAAATATAATTAACTCACAAAAACATGCAAAAGCTAAGTTTTAACTCAAAATAGAGTTTAGCTTTAATTGATAATTGATAGTTGTCTGCTTTTATGATTGTGCATGTTTTATTTATGAATTAATTTAATAATAAAGTGATTTATTTCCAACTTAACTGCTTTTAAAAATAAAATAATTGATTTATGGGTTAATCAATTGTTTAATCAAATTTTTATTAAAAACTATATTATTAAATAATGACAACTTGCTTTAATTAATTAAATAAGAATTTAATCAATTATTCATATGATATTAGATTTATTGTCAAAATTAAATAATACAATTAATAATAGATAGAATTAAATTTAATTACACAATTAAGTGGAAAATATTAAATCTAATTAATTAAATATGAAAATATTCAATTAATCAAACTTTAGGATAAATGTGATTTATTGCCAAATAATTATAAAATTAAAGATAATATGATGATTAGGAATATTACTAGGAATATTCCCTGATGCAGAATTTAAGATAATCAATTAGGATTCGATGATGTTTAGATGTGCCTTAGATTAGGACTTTGATGTCGATTTCGTTTGATATGTTGATGTAGGAGATTAATGAACTTATAGCCCATTTTTGGGGTATTACATTTTGCCCCTCTTTGAATTACTGTGCGAAGCACAGTGGTTCAAAGAAAGTCTATGTTTGATAGAGATATGAAACTGATTCAAAAGATAAACCGATCTCAAGATAGAAACTGATTGAAAGATATTGAGATAGGATTTGATTGATATTGAATTGATATGGAGATAGTAGGTCCTAAATGACCAAAGATAATGTTCACTGTAGCAGCAAATGAACCTATGATTGTGAAAAAGTGTCAAAATGTCTGATTCCAAACTTTAGGATTGCAAAGAAGTGAGTGACCTATTCTAGACTCGATTGTCTTAGCAGAACTAGCAGCTATCACATGCAAACCCTTCAGTTGCCGAAGAACCAAGGAAAGAACACTATGATCGGATGGTTGCAAAAAAATGATACAGTTTACAAGATTAGGAGAATACCAGATTGATATGGATTGATGAATCTGATATGCCCCACGTGATGATAGATTTGCCTCGAGTGATGAGGTCTTTTTTTTTATGAATCAACAACTAGACGTGATTGTTTGTCTTGATTACTGATGAAAGATATTGGTAGATTTGATTGACAGACTTTGAATGATGTGCAATACCATGCCCCCTTCGGGATTAAAATTGAAATCTGACAAGAAAAGTCAGTGTTGATAGTTTAGAAGCATGTTAATTGATTTGAGAAGTGGTTAAACACATTCGAGAATGCATTCTACATCATTTAGAGGTCCTGGAGACTAAGTTTGACTAGGCTTGACCATGAGTTGACCATGGTTGACCAAGTTGAAATTTCAATAGTTTGATGAAAGCTAATCAATTAAGTTGAATACTGGATTTCTGTGATGATTGAAGGTCGAATATTCAAGTAGTTAATAATATGAATGATCTCAGATTTGAATTTTGATCCCGAAAAAGGATTCTACTTGCTATTTCATTGGAGGAACCTTCATGTGAGATTTAGCTCTTGTTAGACTTGAAGATGCGATTTGAAGAATCATTTAAGCATTGAAGTTCGTTTAATCATTGTGAGATCATGCAAACATGCAAAATGCAATGAGACATGCAAAATGAAATGAGACATGCAAAATGAAATGCAACCTAAGACCTAGGACCTAGTCACTGATCATATGTCGATTTGTTATCATCATTGAACCTTTTGGTAACCGGATAAATCAATACAATGCCCACTAGCTATGAAACCATAGACATATGAATATCGATTTGTATGCGCAAGAATCAATACAACACCCACTGGTTATACAACCATGGACATATGAATATTGATTTGTTTTCGGAATGTCAGATTAGATATAAGCATCAAGGCACAAATGCTAGGATGACCTGAATGTCATGTCCATCTGATATAGCAATTTGTAGAAGCATCAAAACATGAATGTCATGATGACCTGAATACGCCTTGCATTGCAAACACATCAAAGAGTTAAGAGATCATTCTAAATCCAATGTGAATTACCCGTAGTGACCCTTTATCCTTCACATCCTTAGGCAAGATTGCGTTCCACAGTAGGAGAAAGAACTTACTCAAAAAGACAATAGTTAGATCAAACTTCCTTGAATTTTTTGGGTATCAATGGTCGAGGTACGCATGGCCATCCAATTTGAGATAGAGGCTCTTACAGTCGGACACCATTTCAATCCAAAATTTCCAAAGTTATTAGATTTCACATACGAGCAGAAAATAAAGAAAAGATTATGCCCCCACTCATCACTCTCTAAATCCTATAAAGGACATCATCGAAGAGCTCGAAGGGACACAATATGCAAAAATCTCAATGCGAATCAGTAAGCATACAAGGAGATAAAAGCATGAAGCATAGATTGTTTTCAGTTTTAGTTTGATGTTTGATTGCGTTGTTGTAGATGCAAAATCCTTTCTGGAGATGAGACAGACTGACTGACTCAACTTGAAGCTTCAAAGGACTCTGACTGGATAGGATATGTCTAAGATACATTGGAGGCCATAGGATATGACATTGTTTGCCCCCAAGTCTAAACATTGATAGGATACAGACACTTGAGCTAATTGGTGTACAGACCGACTTATTGAAAATTGAAAATGCAGAAACAAACCGGGAGATATGTACAAACTAAAGCTTGACTGAAAGCTGGGAAAGACCAAGATTGTGCTGATAGATGGAGCATTTTGAACAAGTGGCACCCGTTTGCTGGGTTTTCACCATCTTGGTAGAGATTCTATTTTTTCTACCAAGGCGCCTGTTTCCAGGTTTTCACCAAGGCACTTTTTCTTTTTTTTCAATTTTTTTGAATTTTTGGATATTTTTCAATTTTTTTGTACTGTTGATATTTTTTGATTTTTTTGAATTTTTGATATATATTTTTTTTTTTTGAATCATCAAGGCGCCTATTGCTAGGTTTTCACCAAGATGTTCATTTTTTCAGGACATTTTCTAATTTTAAAGATTTTTTCAGGACATTTACCAAGCACTGAATGCCTTAGGCGTAGAATTTCTTCAGATGGAGAATGTTGATTGGTTCTCGGAGCTGTTCTCCTTTAGTTGTTGAGAGTTGATAGGCACCAGAGCCAAAAGTAGTAGTGATAACAAAGGGACCCAGCCAATTGGGTTTGAACTTCCCCTTGCATTCTCGATGTGATTGATTTTTAGGATTTTCTCTCAACACTAGATCACCAACCTGAAATTCTCTGTGTCGGACTTTCTTGTTGTAGCCTCTAGACATTCTTTTCTGATACACTCTGAGATGATCATATGCTGCTTGTTTGTGCTCATCTAGTAATTCAAGTTCTTGTAACCTAGACACTCTGTAGTCTTCATCAGTGACAAGTCCATGCATTCTGATTCTGAGTGATGGGATTTCAACCTCAATAGGCAGTACCGCTTCAGACCCATAAACTAAAGCGAATGGTGTAGCCCCTGTAGGTGTTCTGATACTAGTTCTGTATGCCCAGAGAGCTGGATTGATCATGAGATGCCAGTCTCTTCCTATTTTATTCACTATTTTGTGCAAGATCTTCAGGAGATTTTTGTTGGAAGCCTCAGCTTGTCCATTCCCTTGAGGATAGTAAATAGAAGACCAATGTTGTGTAATCTTGAATTTAGCACATAAGTCATCTAGATCTTTATTTTTGAACTGTCCCCCGTTATCTGTGATTATAGAGTGAGGGATCCCATATCTGCAAATGATGTAGTTTAGGATGAACATAGAGATCTGTTTCCCCGTTGCTTGAGTTAGAGGAATTGCTTCTACCCATTTTATAAAATAATCTGTAGCTGTGATTATATGGGTATGTCCATTGGAAGAGTGCGGATGGATAGCACCTATGAGATCAAGTGCCCATTGTTGAAAAGGCCATTATGTAGTAAAGGGAATCAGATCTCTCCCTGGAGCATGAATCAAGTTGCCATGTACTTGACACTGTTGATAATTTTTAGCAAATTTAATAGCCTCTTTCTCCATTTCAGGCCAATAGTACCCAGCCCTAATAAGTTTTTGAGCTAACGTTAAACCATTTGAGTGCGACCCACATATACCCTCGTGGACTTCCTCTAATGCACGTTGAGACTCTTCCCGTTCTAAACATCTAAGCACTGTACCATTTAGACCTTGTTTGTACAGATCATTACCAATGATGACATATCGGGATGCAGATCGGATAAGGTTTCATTTCTCAAAACGGTTAAAGGACTCAGGGATGATTTGGTCATGGAGATAGGAGAACAAATTTTTGTAGTGGGATGAATCATAACCTACAACGGTGCAGATCATGCGGGTTTCAGGGGAGTCATATGCAGGATAGGATAGGGCTTCCACCAGGAACTCGTAGCGTAGTTCATGTTCGGGCTACTGTAAGAGAGTAGATAATGTCGCCATTGCATCGGCAGCCTTATTCTCCATTCTGGGTATTTGCTCAAATGTGATAGAGATGAAGTATTTCTTTAAATCATCTACCATTCTCTTGTAAGGAATGAGATTTTCATCTTTGGTTTGGTACACATCATTGACTTGATGGATAACCAATTGTGAGTCTCCATGGATGTGCATCTCTGTAACTCTCTACTGTATTGCCATTTTCATACCATTGAGAAGTGCCTCATATTCAGCAATATTATTTGTGCAAGGAAATTTTAGTCTGAATGCTTTGGGTATCGAGTATCCTTGAGGAGTGATGAACAATATGCCTGCTCTAGATCCATTTTGTGTGTAGGAGCCATCAAAGAATAACTGCCATTCTCTAGAAGAGAAGTGCATGATAGAGGAATCGGGAAATTCCATTTGCATGGGTGTATCATCAAACAGTGGTGCTTCAGCTAATTGATCAGTAATGACCTGTCCTTTGATAGCTTTTCTTTCAACATATTCAATGTCAAATTCGCTCAAGAGCATGACCCATTTAGCTAGTCTACCTGTGAGGGTAGCTTTGCTTAGTAGGTACTTCAGTGGATCAATCTTAGCTACCAAATGAGTGGTATGAGCTAACATGTAATGTCTCAGTTTTTGTGATGCAAAGATCACATCGAGACAAGCTTTCTCAATCATAGAATAGTTATTTTCATAAGCCACCAATGTTCTGCTTATATAGTAGATGGCTCTTTCCTTTTTGTTCTCATCATGCTGTGCTAGCAATGCCCCCAGTGATGTATCTGTTGCGGAGACATATAATATTAATGGCTTCCCATGATTAGGAGGCATTAAGATAGGAGGATTCAAGAGATAATTCTTGATATGATCAAAATTCTTTGCACAGTCTTCATTCCATGCAAAGGTCACACCTTTATGTAATGTCTTTGTGAAAGGTTGTGCTATGTCAGCTAACTATCATATGAATCTTCTGATGGACTGTACTCTCCCTTGCAATGTTCACATTTGACTGATATTCTTGGGAGGTTGCATCTCTATGATAGCTTTCACCTTAGCTGGATCGACCTCAATGCCTTTCTTTGAAACTATGTATCCTAAGATCTTTCCAGAAGTGACACCAAAAGCACACTTCTTAGGATTTAGTCGGAGACTAAATTGTTCCATTCTATCTAGGATCATGCTCAAGTTTGTTAGATGTTTAGTTATAATCATGGATTTTGCCAAGGTATCATCCATGTAATCCTCCATTGTTTTATGCATCATATCATGAAAAATAGATTTCAGTGCTCTTTGATATGTAGCTCCAGCATTTTTGAGTCCGAATGGCATAACATTCCAACAGAAGGTTCCCCACGCACATGTGAATGCAATTTTCTCTTGGTCTTCTGGAGCAATTTTGATTTGGTTGTATCCAGAAAAACCATCCATAAGGGAATACATTTCATAGCCCGCAATCATGTCCACTATCATATCAATGTTAGGTAGTGGAAAGTCATCCTTAGGGCATGCTTTGTTCACATCTCTAAAGTCCGTGCACACTCTGATTGAACCATCTGGTTTTGAAATAGGTACAATGTTAGAGATCCACTCAGCATAGTCTATGACACGGATGAATCCAAATTTTAGGAGTTTTTCTAGTTTTGCTTTGACTAAGAGTGCAACATGAGGATGCATCTTTCTTAGTTTTTGTTTGATTGGTTTTACTCCAGGAGCAATGGATAGATGGTGCATAATGAGATTGGGATCCAATCCTGGCATATCTGAATATTTCCATGCAAAATTGATCTTTTTTTTTTTTTTCTGATAAGAATGTAGTGAATTTTTGTTTCTCTTCTTCTGATAGAGATTGTGCTACATGTACCAATTGTGGTTCCTCTATTGTACCCAAATTGATGGATTGAGTGGGCTCAATCAGAACTGGAGATCTATCTTGTAAATGACTCAGAAGGACATCAAATATCTCATCCTTAGGTGCCTCAGAGAGGTTTTCACCTTCAGATACGTCTTTTCTTTTTACTTTTGTAGGTTCTGAGACTGCCACAAAGTGGTTTTCACCCTCAGAACTCTTTTTCTTTTTCTTTTTATTTTTTTGACTAAGATATTTGATGTCTAACTCAGTCATGCTGATGCTCAGTTTGTTGATGGAAGTCCTCATAGGCTCGACTACATTGCGGTAACAAGTAAGGGCATAGTCACTAGAAAAGGTGTAAACACCATGGCTTGGGTTTGTGGAAGTTTGGTCGATAAGATCAGGGCGTTGGATAGTCAAAGTGGGAAAGGCTTGGGATATGGTGTTCACAAACATGGATATGTCATCATTGGTCCTAACCTGACGCTCAAGTTCAAAGGTGATATTACAGCTCAAAATGTTCAATTCGTGAATAGGCTTAACATCATCATGGGAGTCCTCTTCAGCCATAGGTGGATCAGACATGTTAAGTTCATTGTTTCACTCTAGACCTACATTGGGTTGAGATACATATTGGTGAATAACATCAATATATTTCTCTGTGATAAGCTCATCTTCTTCTGGAATGGCACCCCATTCATAGTCATTTGACTCAACTTCTGATTCAGGATCTCTAGGAAATCTTAGAAAATGTGTGAAATCAAGATGAATACCCCAAGAAGGATTACCCTCAGTCTCTGACTTGAATTCATATTCATGGGAATCAGTGTCAGAATAACTACCCCCTTCTTCTTGATCAGTTTGATTGCCTTCGAGATTGGCTGGTTCTTGTGGTGCAATTTGTTCTATGACATGAGAACAACCACCTTTGAGATGATAGGGTTTCTTCTTAAACCCTAAGCCACCAGTATCTTTGTTGGCTCTACCAATATGTGAAATGGGTGTCACAAGACCCTTTCCGCTGATTCCTAGAGGTCCTTGACCAAAATATCCCATCTTGGCTATCAATTTGTTTCCTAGACCATATGAATTAGAAGGGATTGTAGGTGCTATAGATTCACTAGGTTGAACAATTTTGGATTCAGAATCATCTTTGTATAGCCATGCAAGCACAACTTCATCTTCTTCAAATTCTTGTTTGGATACTTGCTCCACCACAAAATTTCTTTTGTATGCTTCAATAGGTTCCTTAGGTTCTAATTTAGATTGCTTCAAAGATTGTCCATATGACTTGGGTGAGATAGGGAGAGATGTCAGAGACAAGACTGGCTCTATAGTGTATTCTCCCATCCCATTTTCTTTGATATTGATCTCTTTAGCAATGTCTTCCATCTTGGATGTGGAAGCCACATTTTGTTGCTTGATGGAAGATTCTATGTTATTAGGTACAAGCTTATCGACACTTTCCTTCAATGTATTGCAATTTGTACTCAGATCTGCTGGGATAGTCACTTCTACCCCTTCATAGGGAAATTTCAAGCATTGATGGTACGTAGAAGGGATGGCTTGCATTTCATGGATCCAGGGTCTCCCTAGAAGGATATTGTAAGCCAATGGTAGATCAAGCACCTGACATGTGGTATCTTTGATGACCGGACCCACTCGGATGGGTAAGACAATGGTGCCTTTAGAAGTTCTTTCTTGTTCGTCATAGGCTTTTATGGTGATCTTCTTTCGAGGATCAATAGCCATCTCTGAGAATCCCAACTGTGTGATTAAGCTGTAAGAACAAATGTTGAGGCCTGCACCCCCATCTATCAACACACGTTTGACTCGACGGTTCTGGATCAAGACTTCTATGTGCAAGGGCTGATTATGTGGGTGACTTAGGGAGTTGTCATCTTCCTCTAAAAAGGAGATATATTGCAGAGACGTTAGATGACCAACCATAGTCTGGAACTTGTCTAGATCTAGATCATCAGGAACATTAGAGCCGAGCAAAGCTTTGTCTAGGATATCTCTGTGAGCTGGAGATATTTGAAGTAACTCAAACATAGAGATTTTGGCATTGGTATGCTGGAGTTGTTGGATGATGCTGTAAGATGTAGCTCTTGTATTCTTTGGATTGGAAGATTTCGAGGCAGCCTTCTATTTGGAAGCAGATGTGAGGTTGAAAGGTATCTTAGGGACATTAGATGAACTTGGTGTTTATCCTTTCAGATGAGCCTGAGCTTGTGATCTGGTAACTACATTAGTTGAGGAATGATTTCAGTCTCTTCACACAATCGTGATGACATTGCAGCTCTTAGAGAGACATGGTTCAACCATATTGATGATAGCATTGTTTCCAGGGTAGGCATAGTTGACTTTTGCTCCCATGTTAGGCTAAGAAGTGGAAACTCCCTTGCCATGTTGTGGAAATGGTTCTGTAAATGCTGTGTGATCATTATTGCTAGTAGGATTATCGATCGTGACGTCCCCTTGATCTATCAAGTCTTGAATGGTATGCTTCAAGTGGAAGCATCCATTAGTCTTGTGGCCTTTAGTCCAATGGAAAGCACATAATTCATTATCTTTCCACCAATATGGTTTTGGATTTGGATCAGGGTTTCAGATTGGTGGTAAAGAGATCATGTTATCAGCTATTGGGGTTCTCAAGGCAGATTCCAAAGATTCTCCTAGGGGAGTAAACTTTCATTTATTATCCCATCATTTGAATGGCTTCTTTGGAGATGGTTCAACAGATTTTTTCTCTGAAGCTTCAATGACTTTGGTGGCAAGGGTGAGATTGTAGGCCGGTGCCTTTGATGGGGTACGAATAGTGTCAAAAACACCATCAGAGACGATACCTTTGTTTCTATTCCAGCTCTTGTTTTTATCTTTTGAGCTAGATCCAGATTCAGACTTGTCCTTTTGAAGTGTGATTTCTCCTTTCTTGACAAGTACTTTCTCAATCTTGATTGCATTATCCACCATTTTATCAAAAGACACATGATCTTGCATTTGTAATGGATAATTGAGCTCTGGAACAAGGTTATTGATAACGATTTCAAGTTTTTCCATTTTGAGAATTTCTCTAGCATATAGAGAGAACTTCTTTCTCCACCTCTTGAGGAAAGTTAGGAATGATTCCCCTAGATATTGCTTGAGGTTACAGATATCGATCATGGTGACCGGATGTTGAATATTGTAGGAATATTGTTGATAAAACAATTTAATCAATTCCTCAAAAGTTTTTATCGTAGAAGGTAATCTTGAAAACCACTGAATGGATGCTCCTCCCAAGGATCTAGGAAAAAGATGCATTAGATAAGTTGGTTCATGCATGAATTCCATGGATTGCGTACAAAACTCTTTGACATGATCTTGAGGATCAGAGTGTCCGTCATATTTGTCATACTTTGGTATCTCCACTCTTTTTGGGAATGGTGGCATATACAAGTTTTTGTCGAACGAGAAAGGACATAGGGCCTCCATGGAGAACTCCTTGGGTTCCTTCTCCTTCTTAAGATTGTTAAATTTGACTTGTATAGCATGCATCTGTTTTGTCATAGCTGTGAGTGGAGTTTCTTCCTCATGTGTGATTATATCATCAATGTTAAAGTTGGGAGGAAGCTTAGCCCCTTCCTGGGCTAATTGTAAAAAGTATGCCTCTCTATCCACTTTCAAGAAATGCCTCATCATTCTCTGGAATTCATCATCATTTTGACATCGATGGATTTCAGAGGGGGTAGGTTCTTGGTCGGCATTATGTTGAGAATGGTGTCCTTGGGATCCTCCTCCTAGAGAACCATGGTTTGTCCCTACTTGAGACATGGTAGGAGTTTTTGGGCTCCCTGGAACAGATTGAGGAGGAGTTTGCTAATTACCTCTGTGAGTTGATAGAGGAGGTATGTAACCAGTTTTCAATCAAAAGTTACCGAGATCGTCGTCTTCATAGATACCTGACTTGATGAGTTGTTCAAGAGTTGGACCTGGGGTATTGGTCAAAAGTAAGTGCTGAGATGTTTCTTCTGATTTCTTGTGTGAAGAAGCTCTGGTCTCCACCATTAACTTTGAATGAAACAGAAGAAAAGGATGAAGACAACTGAAGAACAATTTGATTCGATAAAATTGGATGACGCAACCTTGTCAAGATTATGATAGTTTTGAAGATCTGATGAGATGTGGGTGAAGGAAATTGTGCCCTGGATGTTGGGATAGATCGCCCAAAAGATAGCGGACATGAGTTCTCAACACTTAGTCTATTTTTGAAGATTGATAGTTATGACAAGGTTTTGACACGAGATAAAAAGGACTCAAATTGATCAAACAGAAGACTAGATCAGATTCAAAAGATCAAACTTAAAAAATGGTAGAATGCTCAATAGCTACTACTTTGTTCCTGACACAATGATATTTTTGACAGATTCTGGAACTAGGCTGGAAACATTGGATATCTTGCAATTTGACAATTTCTGACAACTCTCTCAAATTTTTCCAAACGACACTCTGCAGACTCGTACGACACTGGGTAGCCTATGAAACGACAGTTGCTAAACTCGTACGACAGTTGGGTAGCAATGAAATGACAGTTGTTAAACTCATACGACTTTTGACTTCTTGAAATGACTTTTGACTCCAGAAAGATTTTACGTCAATTTTTGCAAAATTTAAGGTCTTTAGTTCTGGATTGTTTGCAAATTGTACTGTCTAGATTTTGAAGGTTATACCAGATTTGATCATTTTTAATAGCCAAGTAGATAAACAAGCATGCAGAACAGCAAGCAAGTGATTCCAAGCACGTCTGAAAATAATGAACAAGGGCAAAAGCAACCTTGCGCATGAACAATCAAGTGACCAAATTGTGCTAATCCCTGAGAGTACTAATTGTGTATGTTCTGAAAAGTTTTGCAATAACACACATATACCTGAAAGTGAAAAATTGGCCTCTCTAGTGTTTTTAGTAATGGTTTGACTCTGCAACTTTTATGATTCAAAGGGGTGAACTCCAATCCCGGCGCACCAGGGTTTTGACACAGTCTGAGAACTTAATCTTCAAGAGTTGCTAGGGAGATCTGACAACCCAACAATGAACCATACCCGTGGAGATTTCTTCCACAAGGACATTTATATAGCGGCTGTCACTACCATGGTGAAAATGGCTATTACCGCTTGAGGTTCTATCAACGCAGTTTGCCCTGTGAAGGGATTGTCCGCTACGGTTAACCCTCTCTAAAGGTGACTCACAGATTTATACCACAAGGGGACTTGGCTCCAGATTCAAGGTTTTGACACCTGTTCACTTTTAACCCAAACAAAGCAAGCAGATTAATCCGACACGCTAAGACAAAGTTTTGTTCCACCAAGGTCTATGATATCAACTCCACGTGATCTATCAACCTCTCCGGGGAGAGAATGTATCAATCAATAAGGGAAGACACACTAACCAATTTTGATTCACCAAAGCTCGTGATATCAACCCTACGTGATCTATCAACCTCTCCGGAGAGAGAATGTGTTGATCAATAAGAGAAGATGCACTAACCAAGTTGAATGTGAAATGCACTAAGTATCCTCCCTACCTACAAGGATTTTGTCATCAAGAAAGATTTCGTTGGGAATCCAATCTCTCAAGAATCATGAATAGTGTTCATAGGGCCTAATTACTATGTGAGCACAAATATATTCCCGAAAGCAAATCTACCAAAAGTACCCAAAAAGCAAAAAGAGGAACACTTAACGCTTAAAGTGAATATGAGATGAGTCCACAAGGTGGAACACTTAACACCTCACACAAGCTAAAAATGAGTCGCCAACTTAGAAAACAAGTGAGTTCCTAAAAGCACAAAAGGGTTGCCAAGTGGAACACTTAACACTTTTGTCCTGTTGACCCCTCCCCTTTATGGCGCTGAGATTGCAACCACGGGGCAGAAATGAGGGGCCGACAGATTAGCGAGTCCAATAACCCAAGATAGCAATCAAGATCAATCACAAGTATTCTAAGACTACTTAATGAATCCTTAAGGGATCACAACCTAGTATCAAATTATGCAAGTGTGTAGAAATAGATCAAAAGCATGAAAAGATGCACACGAGCTTGACACATAAGAGATTTATTTTAAGTCCAAATTGAAATGTTTTCAGAACAAGGAGAATACCTTGTGATCCTCGCAATGTGCTTAGTAGATTCTACCTAATTTTTAACAATTTTTGTTGAGCTTTTCCATGCAAGCAAGCTACGAACTCTCCAAAAAGCCAACAAGCAAACAAGATATGCAAGGTATATTCAACTTATGAAAACCCTAGGGTTAGATCTAAAAATCAATTGTTAGGAGCAATAATAATCAGAAATTAATCCAAATGACAACTCATATCATGCATTGAATCATATGAAAAATAAGTGCATACCCATCATAAAATTTTAATTTTTTTTTTGCACTACATTTGACCTAGTCAACAAGATCTAATTTTTTTGATATGATTTTGGCCAAAAAAATAAAAATTCAGAATAGAGACCCCTACTAAAAAATAGAGAGATTTCCAAAAATGCAAAATTTTTTAAAAAATCTCTTTATTTGTGCCCTAGAGACCCGTTTTATCAAAACAGACCAGTTTTTGCAAATTGACTATTTGAGCTATTAAATTGCATCCAAATTTAAAACACAAATAATAGACCCCCTGTAGAATTTGAAGAGATTTCTGAAAATGTAAAAATTTCAGAAAAATATGCTGATTTGCGTTAGATATTAATTTTTTATGAAAAATAAAATAAAAAAAATTCAAAATTCAAAATAATTCAGAAAATTCTAAATTTTTTTAAAAAACTTTCCTGATCTGTCTCCAAGCTACAAAAAAAATTTCAGACCAAAACTCCAAGCCATTTGGGAGATAAAATTAAATCTTTGAAACTTTAGGGTTTTAGCTCCAAGAATCAAAATCAGCATGCAAAGGTGGGTTGCCCCACGGTGGGCGCCAGAAATGTGTGTGTGAAAATTGTACCTGATCTATAGACACAACACTTCAGTAAAACATTAGAGGTTAGCTAAAATTAAAATCATGCAAAATTGAAAACTATCTAACCAAGCGATTTACTGCCTTCTAGTAGGTGCGAGATTAATGTTCTCAGATTGTAATCGAGATCAGTGACCTAGATGACACCTAAATGAAGGATTTGAATGCAAAAGATGGATATGAAATTGAATGCAATTAATCTATATTTTTGATATTTTCTATGCAATAAGAATGATAAAAACCGATATGCTATGGATGCTAAATGATCTAACAATGAAGATTCTAACAATGATATGAAAACTATGAAATTCTATGCTAAGATATAAAAACTATGCAATTAAAATTGATCTCACAAAGCTTTGAATTTGCAAGTTGATTCTTTCAAGCTCCAATTGTGCAAATTCTCCAAATCTGATATGCTATGATTCCTGTAGAGTAAGTTTGCAATTTGCGAGATGATTGAGAGATGAATTATGAAGAGCTGAGCATTGTTTTTATAGAAATCCAAGGCTTTGGAGGTGCATGAAAAAAAGCCATAAATCACTCAAATAACTCAGGTTGATTTTTGAGTTATTTTTAAATAAAAGATAATTAACTTACAAAAACATGCAAAAGCTAAGTTTTAACTCAAAATAGAGTTTAGCTTTAATTGATAATTGATAGTTGTCTGCTTTTATGATTGTGCATGTTTTATTTATGAATTAATTTAATAATAAAGTGATTTATTTTCAACTTAACTGCTTTTAAAAATAAAATAATTGATTTATGGGTTAATCAATTGTTTAATCAAATTTTTATTAAAAACTATATTATTAAATAATGACAACTTGCTTTAATTAATTAAATAAGAATTTAATCAATTATTCATATGATATTAGATTTATTGTCAAAATTAAATAATACAATTAATAATAGATAGAATTAAATTTAATTACACAATTAAGTGGCAAATATTAAATCTAATTAATTAAATATGAAAATATTCAATTAATCAAACTTTAGGATAAATGTGATTTATTCCCAAATAATTATAAAATTAAAGATGATTATGATGATTAGGAATATTATTAGGAATATTCCCCGATGCAGAATTTAAGATAATCAATTAGGATTCGATGATGTTTAGATGTGCCTTAGATTAGGACTTTGATGTCGATTTTGTTTGATATGTTGATGTAGGAGATTAATAAACTTATAGCCCATTTTTGGGGTATTACAGAAAGCAATCGGCGGCTATCGCTGAGTCGCTTAATCTTTTAAACCATTATCATTTAATCATGAGATTCAATGAATACAATATTCGCTAAATCTCCCAAAATTTGAAACATTAATTATTTTATTCCAAGATCAGGCGACTGAAGAAAATTTCACCTTTTAATAAACTTTGCCAAATTATTTTATCGGAGCCGCCAAACTTAGTGAACATGAGATCATGACTCAATCGTTGAATTGTTGAATAACTTGATGTAGGCCCCATTCATTGTGAGATTAAGACACCACCATTGATCCAAAATATGATCAACAGTCCTCGTTGAGTCATTGGAAAACTTAGATCCTGACTGCCCAATTCAACGAATAAGAGATAACCGCCACGCCTAGTCGCTGAATGTTATGAGAAATCTGTCACATATTAAGAGATTGGGAGACTATACAGTCACCAATTCGCTAAAGAAAGACTAACCGTGGCTAGAACTAGGAGATTTAGCGACCAAGGGAAAACTTAACAAGGATCTAACACATAGTCGCCAGTTTGCCGAATACTTTAGTGACATGAACAATTATTACGAGATTCAAGGAAAGGAAGATCATGTGCAAATTGAGAAATCTTAAGTGGCCAAAAGGCAAAAAGGTAACACAAAAATATAAGAAACTAGGGCACACTTAAGATAATTCGAAGGATTAACCCTACCAAGGGCAAATAGACCTAAAACAAGGGTTTACAACTACAACTACAAGCACAATTACGACAGATTTAGAGAGATTTTAAACCCTAGACCGGTGGTCAAAGCTTCCTAATTTCTTAGAAATTGTCATTTGTCAATTTAATAATTTATTATTTGTCATAGTTCATAGTACATACTCATTAGTCAATTTATTATTTGTCAATTTCCTAATTTCCTAATACTAAGCATTTACTTAATTCCTTAACTCCTTGAATCAAAACCATTTAAATTTTACTTAATTTCTTAATTCCTTGAATCAAAACCATTTAAATTTTACTTAATTCTTAAATTCCTAATTTCCTAATTTCTAAAAGTAAATATTAATACAATAATATGACCATTGGCAATTTGGCATTGACATTATACATAATATACAATTATACATTCAATTTTAAATAAATTGCAACTGCGATCTTCAGGATTTAGGAATTAGAATTGAGATTCTTTACTTGAGCCAATGAGCTCTTTACAAAATTACACAGGCATAGTGACAGAAAAATTGAAAATTACAAAATATCCTTATATTAAATTTAACTTCCTTGAAATTTATACATCAAAATTTCAAATTCAAGAATCAATGATCATAGTACTAGTAACCAGACTCAAAGGTGAGAGGACGGAGACTTGAAGTCTCAGACTTCTATGATCTATCATAAAATTACAAAATATTTTTGTATATTTGTATTAACTAAAACTTCCTTGAAATTTATACATCAATGTCCATTGTCAATGATCAATGATCAGAATTCAAAAAAATAAAAACTAACATTGGCATTTGGCAAATTAAACAAATTTGGAAATAGTTATTAGAGTGACAACTGGCAACATGGATTCTTCAGAATTAGTCCTTATTTGCAATTTTGCACCAAAGGTGTATCCACAACAGGTGAACCGCAAACATAAGATACCCTATTCAAATAAACTGACCTCTCTCTATTGGCTCTTCATCTAATACTAGAACTGTCTCAACTACTTCCATCATCCATGTCAATATGGCAAGGCCAAGGCTTGAATCTCTGCAATGTTTTCCCACACCACAATATCCCTCTTTGATGGCCAAGTTACCTCTCTAATTGATTCCAAGTATTCAAGGCATTTGTTCCACTTGGCATCCATTATGGATTGAGCTTCAACAAAAAACTTATTCATGTCAATCTCCCGCTTGTACAATTCATCCACAACTTCATAAAAAATTGAAATGTCAGCATCACCAACAAAATAAGAAGCCACCTTGCTAGCATCCAAAATTTGGTTGAAAGAATCAATCCACTCTTGCCATTCCTTCAAGTGTCCCTCTGTGGCCACAATAGCAAGGATATATCCTTCAGACTCTTCGGCAAAAACCTTAAGCTTTTCCTGAACATTTTGTAACTTGCCAGTGAAAAAACCATACAAATCCTTTACTAATAACACCATTTCCTTAACATCGATTATTTTGTCAGGTAACTCCATTTTTTTTCCCATTAGTAAAACTAACCTATCAAAGAATTGCAAGTATGGGCCCCAAGTATTAAATAATGGGGTTAGTACAGACATGGCATTAGAACATTGATACTTTGTCCCCTACAAAGAAATTAAAGTACTATGAAGGATTTGAGACTTCCCTTTTAAAATATTTACTCTGTGTAATAGCACCTTCTTCAAAGTCTCCTTTTCAGCAATTCCAATATCAATAGGCTCAGGCTGATCAACGTCCATTATTATCTTTTCTATTGCAAGTTTTGGAGCTAAGCCCCCCTCATGCTCAGTTTGGACCCCTGCATCACAGACCTCTGTAAATGCCCTAGACTGATTTTTTAGAGTATTTATTTCATCTTTTAGCTCCTTCACAGTCTTATCCGGGAGAAAATTCTTCTTTAGTTCCTCTTCAAACTTATTTCTAGTTTCCACATAATCTCTAAATGTCTTGGCTAGCCTGTTCTCCAAGTCCTCAACCACTACTTTATTCATGGAGGATGCATGATGTAGGAGATCTTCTATCTCTGATCCTGTAGTGTCCTGCAACCTCCATATTAATTGGCTACCCTTTGCTATGTCTTGGATGTCAACCAATCTAGGCTTACTAGATTCTGGGGCCACACACCATACTGCTAGTGTCTTAGTGTCCATATTGAATCCAAAACCCATCTGTAGTCCATCCGGTCCAAAAGCTTCATAAGCTACAACTTTATCTTGCCTCTTTATTTGGTCAATTAGGAATGAAGACTCCAAGTCCCATCCAGGGATCAACAACATGCCACTTCTCTTTACAAGATCTCTTGCCTCCTCCATAATTAATGTTTCACTATTGGGATCATAGGCCTGTAATTTTTCAATCATTTCAATAGTTTTTTCCTGTGATTCCCCTGGTTTCAAAGACAGTGTTAATTCATTATGCTTAACTCTAAAGAGAAAACTTTTAAACTCATCGAACTTGATGAATTCATCATCATCTATAAACTCTTTAGCTTGGATGACCCTGTCATCCAATCTAGCTGTAGCCAATTCTAACTCATCTAGAGTTGTTTCTCTCTCATCTGCTATTGATGTCAAATTTTTTTGTCTTACATCAAAAAAGTAATGGCTATTACCTGGCAAGATTTGTAGTGCCTTTTGCCTTGCCTTTTGTGGTACATTCGTCAACTTTTGTTTCTTTGATGGCCCCCACTCAGATGTGGATGGCTCAGCTTGTTCTGTTTCTACCATAAACACCACATTAGGTTCAACTTCCTTAGGGTTTATTCTTTCCTCCTTCTCCTTAGGGATGTCTGGCAATTTAGACATAATATCTTCATAATTCTTTATACACATGTCAATTTTTTGAATGTATTTGAGATCAGGAAAGAAAATGGGGAAGGTAGGGTCTACCTTTTTCAATTGTTCCTCTACCCTTACAATATTTTTCCATTTACAGGTTCTTGCTTCATAGGTATCTTTACTATAAACATTTCTAATAACATCCTCCTCTACCATAGGCTGATTTAGAGCCAAATTATGATTCCTCATTTCTCTCAATGCTAGTCTACCGAAGTCTTCAGGTTCATACATCCTTGCTTTACCAGAGGGAAATCTCAATTGTCTCGAGAATTCATGGATTTGGTCCACAACATCTTTACCTATAGAGAAATCCCCTATTTGGAACCTCCTTTCCAGAAAGGTTCCCTTATGTCTTTTAGGGCCTAAGTGCTCTCTATCCATCATGATAAGCTACCACATGAATTCTACTATTGTCAATCTTTCTGGGACAAATTTTGGCAGTATGTGTGGACGTTGAGGGCAAGCATACACTCTTATAATAGTAAAATTTTCAAAATAAAACATATCACCCCAATTGTGCTTAATGCCATTGTCAATTTTAAATGCTATGGGTCTAAGCAATTTTCTAACAAGTAAAGGAAATCTTTCCCTCACAATACCTAACATGTTCATTACTGGATCCATAAAAATTACTATAAAAAATAATGGAATTAGAGAAATGGTAAGTTCTATGCCATAACCTGGTCCACAGCTAAACCAGAACAGTTCCTCCTACATTCTTGGTCTCATCGATGAACCCTAGGTTAATGTAGCCAATATTGCAATAGAGGATCAGGTGCATCAACATAGAGTAGTGATTGAACTTGAAGCTTTTCAAATCAGTCTTTGAATTCATCAACTTAGTGTGCATTACATTGATTATGTGCCCCACATAATCAAACTCCTTGTTGGTGTACATGTCTTGAACATCTGTAGCCATGACAAAACTGTCAGGAGTCACTGTCAAACCTCCATCTAGTCCAATAACTTTGTGTAAACCGTAGATGGTATTCTGGAAATAGGGAAAGAAAAGCTCAATATCAAATGAATTTGCAACCTTCTTTGGTAACAACCCTGCCTCTTTCTTTTCTCTAGGAATATGCCTCCTCATAACCCTTCCATGGTAGTAACTTTTATGTCTATTAAATAGGGCCTCCTCTTCTACTAGGTCAATATCCATGCTCATAGGTCCCTGAAGGTCAAATTATTGAGTAAAAGTTTCTCTATCTAACATGAAGAGTATAGACTTGTCATGCTTGTGGAAAGCTTGTGTCACTGGATTATATGCTTGAATTAGCGCTTTCATGAGGTCTACATCCAAAAATACCTCAGTTACTATCAACTTTCCCAAGTTCTTGTCCCATGGGTTTGAAACAGGAGGGCCTCTAAATCTATTATTATAAAAATACATGAAGAGCTCATACCCAGTTGTGTTTGGGTAGATAACATCCCCGCAGAACACATAAGGGTCCCTCCATTCATAAGCGTTAGCTGATTGCAAATTTGAGGATCCAGACAACAATTTCATCCATTCTTCAGCGTATATGTTTGGCCTCTTTGTTCTTGAATGCACAACGACACTCTTTTCCAGTACTACAACAACATCAAGAAGTTCTTGTTCTGCCATTCTTTATGTATACTAAACTCTAAGCAGTAAGCTTCTTTTCTGTGAATCTGCACTTAAAGCCAAAGGTTTCAACTATCTGGTTGCTCTTCGACTCTAGAAATTATGGATGCTCTATGAAGTCACTGAAGTCTGAATTGTATTTAATAACTAACAAGTAACAAGAAACTCACAAGTACATCTAGGCTACCAGCCACCAGGCCACCTACTCTATTAGTAATTACCTTTTTCAGAAAAGTGTCATTGTCAACTGTCACTTCCACCATAGATTTGGCGGCGATCCAAGAGCAAATAATTAGTGTGTTGCTGAAGTGACGCTAATGGTACATTTACCGTAGGTCCCTATCTCAACTTTTCTAAATTGCTACCTGCAGATCAGGGGCCTTGGCCCTTGGCCATTTGAATTTAAAATCTGAAAACTTTGAGACTTGCAAAGTCACGCAACACCTTTTCAAAACTTTGGGACTATTAACTAACTAGAAAAATGAAACCTTGAGATGTTATGACATAGCCTGGCATGCCGCATGAAACTTGTACTTCACACTTTCAACGTGGCATGTAAATTACTCTTCATTGGACTGTCTCTCACTTTTCAACAATTTACAAAGTTATGCATGAAGTTAGCCGAGACTTCAAAACCCCTAACCATCATAATAAATTAACCGTTGAGAAGTTAGAAAACAACCAGGCATAACTTCGGAACCGATCACCATCATAATAAATCAATTGTTGAGAAGTTACGAAACAACCAGGCGTAACTTCAGAACAAATCACCATCATATTAAATTAAACGTTGAGAAGTTACGTAACAACCAGGTGTAACTTTGGAGCTTGGAGTGGGTTCAAATTTATTTAGTACTCTAATTTAGCATTCTGATTTAGTAATTAGTAATTACAATTTACATATTTTTCAATTTATAAATAATAAAACTATTGTTTAATTTCATGATTTAGGTAACATGTTACTGTACTAGAATTTAGTGTATTGACTATTGAAATTTAAAGTATTAGAAAATAACGCATATTACGTAAAACTAAAAATAGTAACACTATTTGAAAAAGCATCTTTTGACTTCTCAATGTTTCATTTGTATACAGTATTACAAATTTACAGACTACAGTATTACTATGAAATTCAAAAATTGGTATACAATATATTATATGCATAATACTGGTAACTTAAACTGAATCACTAATTCATAATTTCATTGAACGATTATGGTTTCCCCAGAAGGAGAAGTGACAAGATTCCAACCGTTTCCAAACCAAAATGAAAAGTACATTCGATTATTTCATATTTACAAATTACAACTTACAAGTAACAAAATTTTCGTTAGATCCACAAAGAAAAAAAGATTAGTTGATGCATAGACTAGCAAATAATGGGATCATCTGATTCATCTCCTCTTGGAATGCCTCTTGGTCAAAGCCATGATCGTAAAAAATGGCATGCATCTCTACCTTGTCATGTTCTACTTCAAGTTCGAACATGTCGCTCTGGTAACCGACATAACTGGTAGCATGATCCCATGTTGCAGACATTAGATGATTGAGGACATCTTGCTGAATCTCCTCCTCCATATACAAATTTGTTGGATAACAGGTTCTTGGTTCTCATTTGATGATCCCTCAACTACTGGAAGACCCATTTTGTGAAAGCAACCAAAAAATACAAACAATCACCAACTTGTCATCCCAATTTAGAAATTTGGAAAGCGCCCATGCTCTGCAATTCCACTACCAAGGAGTATATATAGAAAATAATCACCAACTTGCTAGCCGCAATAAATTTTGAAGGAATGTTTCACATAAGGAGGCTTGCTTGGGAAAAAGGAAATTAATGAATATTTATATCGGTAAAGAAAAATTACAGACATTGTAATATTGTATCCTGCGTAACTTGGCTCCGAAGTCGAAAAGAAGAATAATGAATGTTGATGAATCAACAATCACAACTCATATCCTGTAAAATTATGCTTTTTAATGTCTAATCAAAATCTTGCCCTAGATTATGTACCAACTCAAGTTACGCAAACTGCTAGTGTTGCCTCGAAACCACCATATCCTAGCTGCGATTTTAAATTTTGAACTGACAACTTGGTAGCCACATTAAATTATGAAGGAATGTTTTTGCGTAATGTGACTTGGCTCTGAAAAGAAAGATAATGAATGTTTACGATTCATAGCGAAGATTTTGTAAAAATTAACCTTTTTTAACATCTAATCAAAATCTTATTGTTATTAAGTCTCATTAATTGTACTTTAGTGTTCAATGTCACTGTAACTTCGTGGCTAAGTTACGCAGACTGCCAATGTGGCCTTAGAACCCCCATATCTTACCTGTGATCATAACTTCTGAAGTCACGCACACTGTCAACATGTCCTTTGCGTATCTTCATGGCCTTCAACTTCAAACTGCCATTATAACGCCGAAGTCACACACACCGTCAACCTGACCATTGCGTATCTTCATAACAGTTAGCCATCGACCCTCCTTTTAGCCTGCTGAAACTATGCACACTGTCACCAGTCACCACAAACTGTGCCGAAGCTACGCAAATGCCAAATTGTCAACCACAAATTTACTTAAACTTTGCGTATCTTCATGGCCTACAACTCTAAACTACCAACATAACAGCCAAAGTCATGCACACCATCAAGATGACCATTGTGTATCTTCGTAACCATTAGCCATTGACCCTCCTTTTAGCCCGTCGAAGCTACGCAAAATGTCCTCACAAACTAGTCATCAGTAAATGACACGTAGCACCCAACTTGACATGTAGTCCTATCAGTATGTTTTGAATATTCGCCAATTCATATTTTTTATAATATAAATACTGTTTTTATATTCACCAATTTATATATATTTTTAATATAAATATTGTTTTATATTTGCCAATATATATTTTGGTAGTTATGAAACAAAAACATAATTCGCCAAGATAGTTTCACATAGTTTCAGGGAGCATCAATGATTCGCCAAAATTTTCCACATAGTTTTAGGGAGCATGAATGATTTGCCAATCGAGATTATTTTTTTTACTTTGAAAAGAAAAAAATTTCGCCAATAATTTTTTTTTTCTTTCTAACTTTCACCACTTTTTTACACCTTTTTTGAAGGGGGGCTTCTTAAAGATTATCTTGGTCCATGTAGAAACCACTCACTAAGAGAGATAAAAATCATGCATGCCACATGTCCAACAAAATGAAAAACTCCATACTCTACAAATGCATCACAAAGGAGAAGTATATCAATGGCTTCTCCAAGAATTACAAGCAAAAATGAGTCCAAAAGGCCATGATCTCTATGATACAAGAGTTTTTTTTATAAGGGACTCTAGAAGAAATAATTCCATGAACCCTAATTGAAAGACCAATTTTGAATCACTTATGTCTCCCTCAACATGAGTAATATAGCACTAGTGGCTAACCCACCAAATGTGTGCTCAACTATTCCATCTTCCTCTATGATTTTTATCTTCAAATGAAACTCATGATGCAAAGTAGGTATCCATCCATCACATGTCCCTTGTAACTCCTTTGCATCCTCCAAGTTCTGATGTACAAAATAAAAATATTCAATACATCCTTCATACAAGATATGAGTGCCTATACTGTAAGGCTCCTCAATACTATCATCTACATGTGAAGTAGATGATATCCCATTATTAAGAAAAAGTGAGAGATGGTTGTTTCCTAGAAAAAAATTCAAAATAAAAATCATACATGCCCGTAGTGTCCTTAGTGACCTCAAAACTTCCTTCCTTTGTTGAATGTTCTTCAACAAGTGCTACTCCATGATGTATTTCCAACTAAACATCACATGCCTCAAACACAATTTGACTCTCCATACATTTTTTTTTCATGTCCATAAGTATCCCATTGGTAGTTATGTTCCTGATGAGTTTACTCTACCAAAAATCAAGGATCCTAATTGAAATGTTGTTGTCCAAGATAAAAAATAATAATTTTTTTTCTAAGTTTAGAGCAGTATCAAATCCAATCATGATCTTGATGTTGACAATTATCAGGAAATCATAATTTTTTGAGTTTATGGAATCACCAAATCCAATCAAGGAAGTGTTGTTAATGATGAAATAAAAAAAAATTGTGTATAGGATAGCATTAGGCTTCATCAAAGAATCACTATTATCAATCAGTAAATAAAAAATCTCTAATTTTGTGGAAGTATGAAACTCAAACAAGGAATCATCCCCTCATGATAGGATTTCAAAACATAAGGATACCTCTCCCATGAAACATACAACTAAAAGCTATCTTCCATCCCCTCAACCATTCCTGCATCAAGTCCATCAACATGGTTTCTTGATTTTCAAGGGAAACCAAAAGCTTGTAGGCAAGCTTTTCTATATCATATTCCTTTCTTCTCAGTACATCTGGATACTTCTTGGAAGCCCTTTTATTTTCTAATAAAATTAATTAATTGAATAATTCATTATGATATTAATTATATTTTAGCATTACTTAATTAATTAACTTAATTAAGTCACTTTTGAATATTTGGGGACATTATAGTTTGCCAATCTAAAGATTGCTTACCCTCAAGCAATCCATCAAATTGATAGCCTTCTGATGAGTTTTGGAATCCCAAACCAAACGTGGTCTCCAATAAGCATATCTACTAGGGTTTTTGTACTTCATCATAACTGTTGTATTAGCTCTCCTAGAAGTGAGTTGAAGAAAATCTCCAATCTTGTGCAAATATCCATGAAGATTTTATTGTACTACTCTCATATAAATATCTTCATGCCCAAATTTATGAAGTAGTTAATCAAGATCCCATGCAATCCAATCATCAAACAGATTGATGTCAGGTTCCTAAGTTATCATGTTATTACACCAATGAACTACTATCCAACAATGACAATCTAGAACCTCAAATTATATCTAAAACTTTCTTACTCCATGTAGATACCACTCACTAGAAGATATAATAATCATGCATGCTATATGCCCAACAAAATAAAAAACTCCATACTCTAAAAATCCATCACAAGCGAGAAGTATATCAACGACTTCTCCAAGAATGCCAATCAAAGTTGATTCAACAATGCCATGAGCTCCATAATACAAAAGCTTCACCATAAGGGCCTCTATAAGAAACAAGTCCATGAACCCTAACTAAAACACTAGTTCTGAATCACTTATGTCTCCCTCAACAAGAGTAGATATAGCACTAGTGGCTAACCCACCAAATGCATGCTCAACTATCCCCTCTTCCTCTATTATTTGAATCTTCAAATAAAACTTATGATGCAAAGTAGGTATCCATCCATCACATGTCCCTTGTGAATCCTTTTCACCCTCTAAGGTCTGATGAATAAAACTAAAATATTCATTACATCCTTCATACAAGATGTGAGTGTCTATACTGTGAGGTTCCTCAATACTATTATCTACATTTGAAGTGGCTGATAAATTATGATTATGCATAAGTGAGGGACAATTGTTTCCTAGAAAAAACTTTCAAAACAACAATCACACATTCTCATAGTGTCCTCAATGTCCTCAAACCTTCATTCCTTCTTTGTTGAAGGTTCTTCAACAAACTACTCAAAGATGTATTTCCAATTGAACATCACATGCCTCAAACTCACTTGAGTCTCCATCCAATTGGTTTCCGTTGTCCATAAGTGTCTCATTGGTTTTTTTTTTCCCAAGGAGTGTACTCTACCAAACACCATGTATCCCAACTAAAATGTTGTTGTTCAAAATTAAAAAATCAAAATTTTCTATGTTTAGAGAAGCACCAAATCCAAACATGATATTGATGTTTACAATTATCAGGAAATTAGAATTTTCTAAGTTTATGGAAGCACAAATCCAATTGAGGAAGTTTTTTCAACAAGGAAATTAGAACCTTTTGTGTATAGGATAGCATCATACTTCGTCAAAGAATCACTATTATTAATCAGTAAATCAAAACTTTTAATTTTGGGGAAACATCAAACTAAAATAAGGAATCATCCCCTTGTGATAGGATGTAAAAAAAAAGGATATCTCTCCCATGAAATATCCAACTAAAAATTATCTTCTATCTCCTCAACCATTCCTACATCAAGTCCATCAACATGATTTCTTGATTTTTGAAGGGGAACGTCAAGCTCATAAATGAGCTTGTCTATATTATCTTCATTTTTTTCTCAGTGCATCTAAATACATCTCATTAAGCTAGTGGATATTATCTCTTTTCAACAACTATGTTAAGGAAGTATGACCTTGTCATCATCATAACCTCTCTAAGAACCTGCAAATATGCAAGAGATAGCTATCCCTCTTGCACCCTCCACAAAAAAATTGATATCATTTAATGGGTATCATCAATATGGATAAGATAAAAAATAGTCATACCTTCATTTAGCCTCAATTGACCCTCCAAGTGATGTGACTTTTGAAACAAATGTTTTGATTACATTATAGACCCTTCCCTAATGCTTACTCCATTGAACTCATGCTTAAATAAATTATTATCAACATAATTGTGAATATGAAACTATAACTGCATGTTCCTCTTCAACTATTGTTATGAAATCAAGTTGTGGACAATAAACATCTCCATCTCCAATCAATGTATTAATCAACCCACACTTGGTTGTCCATGATGCATTGATCGTGAGATGATAAAGGGTTGTTGTTTACATTCATTAAATCAAAATTGTGTTCCCTTAAATTATCTTTGTCATACCTTATTATACCTTCAAAAAGAACTGACATGTGATGTTAAAAGTTATATGTGGCTTAGTGATCTATATTTACATCACCATTATGTTCTTTTCCTCTAACCTGAACCATGGAAAAACAACCATGAAAAACCAACACATTGTAATATTGTAGGAACCTATTATTAGGGAATGTCCTAGTCTCTACGAATCATCTCTCTAAAGTGACTCATATGATCTCATCAAATATTCTTCCAAAGAAAACATGTGAATGAATCAAGTGAAATCAATCTCACTATATGACCAAACATCATCATTACAATTGATTCCTTACCAACCAATTATATATCTTTCTTATGCAAAGGATCATTGGTATATTTTCATATCTATGAAGTTGATTGACTAGTATTGGATTGAGAAACTTTGTGCAAGCATCTTCTTCATCCTTGTGTCTGCTATGTAAGTTTATGTGTCCTCCACTTTAAGGTGTATTTGTCTCTTACTTTTTCATATCCTTGTATGGCTAAAGTGATAATGTGAACATGCCTTTATTATCCTCATGTAGTTGAACACTCTTATTTTTGTTGTCAAATTCCTCATCCTCAAGTGCGAGTGAGTCTTCATTTTTTTGTCATAGTTCTTGAATATGTTATTAACCAATCTACATGCTACACCAAAAGGAACACCTTCTTGATTACAAATTTCCAATAGCATAGATGAGATAGGTTGGGATATCACATCCATCTCTGCAATACACTCAATCATAATGCTCTCCATAGTTGTGAACACCCCAATATCATGATATATCTTGATTTTGGCCAATAAATGATGAAATATGTCATAGATCAGATTGTGCAAGTCTAATTCCAGCATAAGGCAACTCATTTTGCATTTATCTAAGGTCTCTAATATTGAAAACCTCATTTAAAAATGAATGGCAGTTATGTCTGCAAGACACTAAAAGATGTCACTAATCAAGTGCAATACCTTCTTCATGGTGTCATCAACATACAGGGCTCGAGGAGCCATGATTATCAAAAATCACTTAGGCATGATGTCACCATTCTCTTGATCCTCTTATTAGGATGCCCCATCCACCATTATTAACTCAATGTAGACTCAATAGGAACAAGTCCCAATTGTAGTATAATTAACAGGTGATTGCTCCATCATATTCAAATATGGTTCCTATTCATTCAATGTGATAACAACATCATCCCTTTGACCATGATGAAAACTGAGCTTGTCACCAACATCTTGTAATGGATTTTTTGACCATTGTCCATTGCTAGGTGTCATGTTTTGATTTGATTTTGAACTTCATGAAACATTGGCAAGATCACTAGCTCTAATACCAGTGTAATGTCCCTGAGCAAGACTAGTGCAATATATATCTACACTTTTACAAATTCATATAAGAAGCATTATATTAAAATTTTGTATTGATTCAATACATAATCATTAATATCCACTTGACATTTTCAATGTTTCATATTAATAATGGATCAAAATACAATAAACAAACACAAGTATGAATTACAATCCTGACCTAACACTCAATCTAGAAGCTACTAGTTTGAGGAATCCAACTAAATCCATAGCACCACAAAGATTAATTTTAGTTTCAACAATAGATATAATCTTGGTTTAGTCTCACTATGTTTTTATATTGTAAATTCTCTTCCTAGTGTAAAGTATGAATGATCATATAACAATGCAATATAGTCTCCTGCAAATAATAGTGATTTATCTTAATTGCCACTAAGAGGTTTGGGCCCCACACCAATAAAAATGGAACCAAG